>CAAKHG010038247.1:0-14497 GCA_901007715.1 Dactylopterus volitans | reverse complement strand
ATGCATCAAGCAGAGAAAACATCTAAGCAGAGAATGCAGAAACTACTAAAATTGGGCTAAGAACTGTCCAGCGCATTATTACAAACTGGAAGGACAGTGGGGAACCATCGTCTTGGAGGAAGAAATGTGGGGAAAAAAGCCTGAATGATCGTGATTGGCGATCATTTAAACGTTTGGTGAAATCAAATCATAGAAGAACCACAGCAGAACCCCGGGCTATGTTTAATAGTTAAAGTAAGAGCATTTCCACATGCACAACGTGAAGGGAACTCAAGGGATTGGGACTGAACAGCTGTGCAGCCTTAAGAAAACTACTAATCAGTGAGGCTAATCGGAAAAAAATGGCTTCGGTTTGCTAGGGAGCATTAAGATCGGACTCTGGAAGAAGGTCATGTGGTCTGATGAGTCCGGATTTACCCTGTTCCAGAGTGATGGGCGCGTCAGGGTAAGAGGAGAGGCAGATGAAGTGATGCACCCATCATGCCTCGTGCTACTGTACCAGCCGGCGGGGGGCAGTGCTGTGATCTGGGGTCACTGCAGTTGGTCAGGTGGAGGTTCAGCAACATTACTGGAGGTGCCCAAAGGATGAGCTCAGCTGACTACCTGAATATACTGGATGACCAGGTTATCCCATCAATGGATTTTTTTTCTTCCCTGATGGCACCGGCGTATTCCAAGATGACAATGCCAGGATTCATCAGGCTCAAATTGTGGCAGAGCGGTTCAGGAAGCACACGGATTGGCCCCCACAGAGTCCAGACCTGAAACCCCACTGAGAAACTTTGGGATGTGCTGGAGAAAGCTTAGTGTGATGGTGAGACTCTCCCATCATCAGTACAAGCTCTTGGCGCAAAATGAATGCAGCACTGGGAATAGGGAGGAGGAGGAGGGAAATAAGTCTTGTGACATTGCGGAAGCTTATTGAAACAAAGCCACAGCGAGTGTGTGCTAAAAGCGGTCCAACAAAATATTGAAGTGTGTTACCTTTTTTTTGGTGGCGACTATTTTTTTGGCCAGGCAGCGCATATCAGTATATTTTTCTGATGATAATCCTGTATTTTTTTCTGAGTATACTTTTGACCTAATAACAGATTGTATTTACTTTGGAATATTGTTTTTATTTTATTTCATAGTAAGTAAAGGATCTGAGTACTTCGTCAACCACTGTCTTTATTTCATATCAGCACTGCCTCCTATTCCATCATCTAGTTTAGAGGGTGTGTCTAATGCAGGCGAAAATATTTGTCACTGCTCTATGAATTACAAGGGAACAGAATAAAATAAATAATTTATTCCAAGTTTGTTCATCCCAGTGCTTTCAGTGCTAGTTTACAACTTTAAAAACAGGGAGACAACACAGAAGACAGAAACACTCGACTATCTATGGTAGAAAGCACCCGTAAGTAAGCTTGGTCCTAATCCTTCAATTGGGTTTTTTTTGCTGTTTTTTTTTTTTTTTTTTTGGAAGTTATATATACTGCACAGCTTTTATTTTCCTTTTTTTTTTTTTTTTTTTGAAGAGGTCTGAACATTGCCTGTTCAAGAGCGAAACCGGTCCTCTTCAAACTGTACATGAGCGGCAGCCATCTCAGCTCCCCATCTTGAGGAGGCGGCGGTCTGCCATCCTGCCATTAGCTCTTGCAGCATCCTCTGCGCTCCTCCTGCGCCTCACTGGTGGGTCCGATGGGATTAGACAGGGTCACGGCGCAGATGGAGCCTCGGGTCACCTCCCTGCTGGCCACCTTCTGATGGATCACTGGAGAAGACGGCGACAACAGATATATGAAATTGTGGCGGCGTGGCTCAGCTGGCGGAGCAGCCGCCTAGAAATCGGAAGGCGACCGCTTGGGCTCTGGCAGAGACCGCGACGAAGTGTCCATGAGCAAGACACTGAACCCCTAATTGCTCCCGGTGAGCGGATTGGCACCTTGCATGTGCCTCAGATGTATGTCGCTCTGGATAAACGCGTCTGCGCAGTGAACTAAGGAATTATAGAAATGTGCATCAGCCACGTGGGAGTGAGGTTGTGTTTAGAGGCCGTACCTGTGAGGACTTCATTGAAAGCTCCTTCCACATTGGTGGAGTCCAGTGCTGATGTCTCCATGAACATAAGACCGTTCTTCTCTGAATTGGTCCAAGAGAAGGGGAAGGAACATCGACATCAATATATTAAGAGAGAAAATACGCTTTTCATGATTCAGGGAATGAATAAAAACATATAAAAGCTCAAAGTCAAACACAGGAAGATACAGATAAGCATGACCATGGAGAGTGATGTGTGCATGATCATCATGACAGCGGCGTTACCTGCGAAGTCCCTGGCCTCCTCCTCTGGCACCGTCCTGAGGCTCTCCAGGTCTTTCTTGTTGCCCACCAGCATGACCACTATGTGAGGGTCTGCGTGCTCATACAGCTCTTTTAACCATCGCTCGGCGCTCTCGTAGGTCAGGTGCTTGCTTATGTCATAGACCACCAGGGCTCCCACTGCTCCCCTATAATATCTGAGCCCAGAGAGACCAAACACACATGAGTCGGAGCTCAGCGCCTGAACTGGAAGCCGGCCGGGCGTTTTTTGATTTGCATGCTCTCACGTCAGCGTTTCTCAAGACCGGCGCGTACGCATGAGGCAGCACTGATGCGATAATTCACACCTCTCAACTGCGTCTAATCTGGATGTGTGTGTGCGTGCGTGCGTGCGTGCGTGTGTGTGTGTGTTTCTGTGCACCCACGCTGAGGTAATGGCCCTGTAGCGCTCCAACCCTGCCGTGTCCCAGATCTGAGCTTTGATGGTGAAGTTGTCCAGCTGCACAGTCCGCGTGCTGAACTCTACGCCGATGGTGGTGCGGCTGTCGTGGTTGAACTCGTTTTTGGTGAAGCGAGCCAGAAGGTTGCTCTTTCCTACGCCAGACTCGCCTATTAAAACCACTGGACAGGTGCAGAACAAGTAGACGTTTACACAGTTCAACCAATCCTAAGTTGCTGTGGCTGTTGTATTGCCGTTCACAGGTCAAAAGTACAGCCTTCTGTAACGAGTCATACACATGTGGATGCCAGACGGTGTGACCTCAAACAAAAGTGGCAGATCCACTTTGGAATGCACAGAACGGAAACTCATTGGCCGCTTAATTTCAATCAGACGATGAAGCCACACAAGAGTCATCGAACAGCTTAAACAGTCACAGAATCGAGATATGACGATACGATGCAGGTTTTATTTCTCCACACATAATCAAAGCCAGCCAGTCAACGTGACTCACCTTTAAAGACAAAATTGTATGACTCATCAGACCCCATGCTGCGTTCACTCGTAAAGGTTCCCTGCTTAATGTTCTGGAGCCGCTTTAAATCCCCCCAAAAACAGCGCACATAGAGAAAAACAAAAAAGAAAACACACTCCTCTTTCCCTCCAGTGAGGAAAAAGAAGAGTGTAAAGGTGAAAAAGGAAGAGAAAACGAAAACAGGTTCAACTGCATCCACCCGCTTCCTTCTTTATCTGCGGATAGGGGCAGGTCCAGATTGAGGACGGGCGGGCGGGCCGGCAGGCAGGCAGGCGTCCGGTGGCCTGCCGATCCCTCGTCAGCTGACACTTAAGGGAGGGCTGAGGGGGAGGAGAGCAGGTGGAACAGGTAGAACCGCTTACAGGTAAGTCATCAGGAACAAGCTCCGCCCTCTGCCACTGCCTTCTCCCAGCCCGTGTTTGTTGGACGACAGCAGACGTCACCTAGCAGGTGCATGCATGTGTGCCCCGGAACACTACTGCCGTTTTGCCACTTGGCTGATGCCTCCGACTCGGATTTGGCCTGATATTGTAGATTAATATGAGATTATGAAATGTACTGTACGCCGTATAATTTTTGTGCTCCACAGAACACAACATAAAAAAAGAGAGAACACAATAAGCAAAGGCCCTATGGTATATTGCCACAATACCTATGTCACAATACAATAATAATGTAATTTTGCAAAATGCTGAGTACTGGTGTAGCATAAACTTCGATATGTATATATAGTATTCATGTACATTATTCACCTTTGACCATAAACTTTGTCAAAGTTTGTTTTATCGAATAAGATGTAGGTTTTTGATCTGTTCATCTTTGTTTGCCATGCAGGATGAATCAAAACTGTCAAAGCCTGTCATAAATGTTGCATGCACCTTTTCAATTTATGGACTAGGAGATTTCTACTGTGTGTTTGTGTGTGGATAAAATATCACCCAGGGGGATTATTTAAAATACATTATTTACAATATCATATATGAAACTGCTGTATTGATTTTTTTTTTCTCCCTGAAAATTCAGTCTTGGCTCATTCTGCATGAATAAAAGTGTAAAGGCTCTCACTGATTCCTTATAACAGCACCACGCGGCACCTTTTTATTCACATTTGAGCTATGATTTATTTTTAAGAATTTGGAATTTTTGAGAGGCAGTCATTTTGAGTTTGGTTGCTTTAGTTGCTTCAAAGCAGTCGCTGGAAGCTTTAAATTACAATCTTGCTGTAATTTCCTTTCAGTATCTACATTTGGTTCAACTGATGTGTTGTGCTCCGAGCAAAGGACTCTAATATAGGACTAGAATTTTTCTGAAATGAATGAGAATTGAGATATCAAAGCAGTAACCATGAGAGAACCAATCAAACTGTGTACCATTCTCAATGCCATTATTCACTATAAGCACCATAAGCAACCATATCACCCGATAATGGATTGGTTAATCTTATATTTCAGTATGCAGCAATATTTTCTGATTTAACATTAAAATTGGAACATAAATATTTTATGGAAATTTCAAGACCAGGAATATACCTGCCATGTTAAGAAAAATATCTGTATTTATTACTTTATTTTATGAATAGTATTGTGGTTTATGCACTTTTAGAAATGCACCAAAGAGAGTTGCACTCCAATTTTGTTGTACTCTGTACAATGAAAATACAGGCTATTTTATTACATTCTATTCTAAAGGTTTACTGCAGGCATCCTTTTGCGCATAATGTAAGTTATATCATGACCAGCCTATAATCAACTGACACAGGGTGGTGACTGTTTTTGACCATGTTTTATTATTTTATTTTAGTACAGTACTGTTAAAAGTTAGTTCCAACATGTTCAATTGGGAGATGGATTTTTTTTTTCCAGCTGAGGTCAACAGACAAAGCAAAGCTATAGAAGCAGTTGCCAAGGTTACCACAACTACAATGCTGAGATTTCCAAAAGGAGGAAAAAAAAAAAAAAAAAAAAAAGACAACCTAGAACTAGATTTCAGAAATGTATGGTTGCACCATACCAGAATTGTTTGTAAAGCCTTTTCATTTTTTTTCTTTTATTCAACTCATTTGATTTCAATGTGTATTTTAATGCGAGACAAATCATAATTATTTCTAGGTACTAAATGCACCTCGAAAAAAAAAAAAGAAAAAGAAAATGAAGACAGAATCAGATTAAAAATGAACGGAAAGCTTGTTTGTTTCATTCGTATTCATTCTGACAGCGCCCTCTGCTTCGGAGCTGCTGCGGTGTGACATTTGATTACAGATAAAAGTTCTGCATGTTGATGTGTGGATTGTATTCAGGACCCCCCGGTGGAGGTCTCTCATTAACCTGCTGAGTGAGGGTGTATTTGCTTACAACGCTCGTTCAGGGCAGGGGAGGACAGAAGGCACAGCAGTGGTGCCCCAGAAAAAAAAAATAGAAAGAAAGAAAATAAAAGACACTGTGCACCCATGAATGGGCACTTTAACCTGGAATGACAAATTGCAAGTTGAGGGAAGTGTGGAGGGCGTCATTTCTTAAGCTCTTGCAATAAATAGTGAAAGAAAGTTGTTGGGCAAGAACAGGTATTTATGTAGAGAGCAGCTAAAGGGCGAGGAATGAAGTTGAGCATCTGTATGAACAAAATACCTTCCTGCTCCTGCTCTCTATTAACATCTGCATACTAGATCTTCACACATCAATTTGCTGAGTAAATGCTAACAAACTGCCTCCTAATGGACATGTATGGAACTGAGCCAAAAGCAAATCACATCATATGTGTTTAATCTGTATTATGGAAAAATGCCTGTCTGCAACACTCAACTCCAGTTTTACACGCAGAACACAATAAATGAAGAACTGATTGGGGATCCCGTTTTCAGGAGAAGTTTTTCACTCCATCACCCTGCACCAAAACACCCTTCATGATGAGAGTGGTTCAGTCCGGCTCTACGGCAGCACTCTTGGGACAGAGGTCTGGGTGGATGACGCCAAAAAGAGAGAGTATGGGGACTAGGGAATGATCTGAGAACAAATGCAGAATTGTGGGGTCTTACAGATCCTGCCCAAATTTCTTCTGTAAAGTTTGGGACGATACACTTAAATTTTTTTCTCGGTTCTCTGTGGATGCTGGGTGTGTATTTATGTGTTAAGTATGTATGTATGTATGTATGCGCATGTCTGTGTCAGTATGTACTGTATGTCTTTACGAGGGCTGTGAGCCCAGCAGTCTCTCAATAGCGGCATTGATGTCTCCTCCAGTAGCGATGAGGGCCTGCAGGTTGGCCTCGCGGTTGATGAAGCCCATGGCGTTCAGCTGGTCCAGCTGGGACTGGAACCGAACTTCCGGGGTCTGGCTCTGCAGGGAGAAGATCAACGCGACTTTAAAAGAAAAGAAATCATACTGGTGTGACGGGTGTAATCCATTTGCATGCGCGTGTGTGTGTGTGTACCGTTGCACTTCCTCCTCCGCTTCCACCGGCAAACATCTGGAGCATCTGCTGCATCAGCTGTTGCTGGGCGCTATTTGGCGGTGTTCCTGCACTGCTGGGTGAGGAGGCAGGGTTCTCTGTGGTCATGCCCCCTCCTGTCGGTATGCCAGGAATACCACCTGACATCAAACTAGGTCAAAAGAGAAGAGGAAAAAAAGAACTTTAAAAAAAATTCAGATTTATGAATGTCAACATGTGAGTGTCTATGTAAGCATACCTGGGCATGAGACCTGGCGCTTCTGTTTGCAGTGTCTGTAGGCCCTGTTGGATCTGCATTAGAGCTTGCATGGCCCTGGGGTTGGTCATCACTGACAGGGCCTCTGGGTTCTGCATCTGCAAAAAAACAAAAAAAAACAAAACAGGTAGGTAGGTAATCAATCAGTAAACAGTTCAGCTGGTGTACGTCCATATGAGTGGAGCAAGCAGAGGCATATCTAAACCCTCTGCTCTCCTTTTGACACAGAATACATGTTGTTAGAGGCTCATCCAAAACCCGCTTGACAAAATGTATGGCTGAAATACTTCAGAAATACTTGTGCAGATACATAATCACATCAGGGCTTATTATAAGGCTATGAAGCCCAATTAACACCATCCTTTATTATTGGTCTATTCATTGGCTTATCAGAAAAGGTTCCCCATATGAATCTAGGATCGCATTGGGCTACTGAAATGTGTGTGTGGCACCTGCTGCAGAAAGATGGGCAGCTGAGCTCTGAACTGTTCCTGCAGCTGTGGGTTTCCAGCGAACAAGGGGTTATTCATCAAAACCTGGTAAATACAGAAACAAAATGAGTAAAACCAAGGTTGCTGAGTTCATATTTGTATCATATATTCCGCCATAACTTTAGTATGCTACATGTGCAAGTTACTGTGTATGCAAAAAAAACTAATGGAGAATGGTTGTCATTCATGCCACGTCTTGTGAAGGTTCTTATCCACTCAGCACTGTGTATCTAAACTAAGTCAGAACTGTTGTTATTTTCTTTGCTATGAAATGAGGAGAGCATGACAGAAAATCCTCTTGATTGGGTGTGTCATAAATAAATGGTTTTTAATGGAAAGGTTGAATACAATTCCATACGCGACGCCATGTGTGGAGCAGCACCACAATAAGCAGGCTTTCAATTGTGCATTTCAGGATTTGCACTGTAATGCGACTAAAATCTCTGTTCTGGGAACAAACCTGGGAGGCCAACTCTGGGTTCTGAGCCAGTGACTGCATCATGCTGCGCATGTAGGGAGCAGAGAGCATGTTCTGCATTAGCTGAGGGTTTTCAGAGATCTGCTGCAGTAGACTTTGCATGCCGGGACTGTTGAACATGCCTACAATGCAAAGACAGGAGAGGCTTTTACTGAGGTGCATGTGTGTGCAGGTAACTGAGGAGATGACTTAGTAGGCAGTTGTATTAAGAATCATAACCCGGTCCGTCTTACCATTTCCAAGACTGCCAGGATTGATGCCGAGAGGGTTGGACACACTGGGGGTGGTCCCCCCAGTGGTGCTAGTGCTCCCTGTGGTGCCCCCCCCACTCTCAGAGGGGTTTGAAGAATTTGGCGGCCCCCATGGGTTCGGCAGGGGCTCCCGGTTCTCCGTCCGTGACGGCTGCGCACCAGACTCCGAGCCACCACCTAGAGCTGAGAATGGGTTGCTACCAAACTAGAAGGAACGAGATTAGACGCATTTAAAAACAAAAAAAAAATATCAGTTGTTTGAACATATTGAAATATGGCTCCTTATTAAGTGACGAACACAACCGGAAAGGAGGGATAAGCTGAGCGAAAGCAATGCCTGAATGTGATTAACACAAATCCAGACAAACCCGTATTTTGACAATAAGTGTCCCCTCCAGCTACCTGTTCCCTTGCAGCGCTGAACATGGGTTCCTGGATATCTGTGTACATCCTCCGCAAGGCATTGTAACCCCCTGGGATACTCTCCAAGTTGCTCAGTGCTCGGTCCTGGTTCCGCATCATTTCCTGCATCATGGCTGGGTTCCTGGCTAACTCCATGGTCTGGGAGGAGTGACAAAAGATGGAGGAGACAAGTAAGGTGAAGTTAATTCCTGAATAATCACACCAAATTTAAGCCAACGTCTGCACTAATTATGTACATGGATGGGTACCCAAACCCGGTATCAAATAGGGCCTGGGGCCAAATTATTAAATCCTGGAGTATCGATAAGCTATAACATTATCAGTTCTGCTAAGGGTGTTAGCGAAATGACGGCATTTAACTATGATGAATTTTCGCTGTTCTGCGCGAGGGGGCGTGGCCTAAGTGCTTGTCTCTCCCAATGGTCCAGTGATCTTCCAAAACATTTAGCAAAAGTACATCACATACAGGAGCACAGTTAATTAACTTATACAATACAAGAAGGGTTAATAGTAACATTAGTTGGTTAAATGTTTGGCTATGTGTTCATTTTGCCTGAAATAATGAAACTGTGGTTCGGATAATAACTAAATTAGTGATTATTATTTGTATTATATTTATACATTATATTTTATATTATGACATAATATAATTATGTACTTCATTATCATATCTCGTCTCATCCTCATCCGCTTATCCGGGTGTGGGTCATAACAACACTGTTTCAGATTTCCAAAATGTTTATATCCAAGAGTGGATATGCGAAGTACAAGAAATTCAAGCAATTGTGCGCTCTGTTCTATTTTTCACTTAAAAAGGACAACAAAAGGTTAGGTACCTTTTGTTAAGAGCATCAAGACAATACCACGCCTATAAGCAGTAACAGTAAAAGCAGTCGTATCACTATAATCTTAAACAATATCATCCCTTTTCACGCAAAGTTTATGCAAACTACATCGTGCCACTTCTCGTCCCTCTCTATTTCCTTTACCTGTCTCATAAGCTCAGGGTTGTTGAGCATGTGTGAGATCTCAGGGTTGCGTTCCATCAACTGTTGCATCTGAGGATTGGCCATAATCATCTGCCTCATCAGGTCCGGGTTGGACATCATGTTCTGCACCAGCGGGTTTTCCATGATCTGGGAAAGCATCTCGGGGTTGGACATCAGCTGCCTCTGCATCTGCTGCTGCAGTTCCATGAAATTTGCTGAGCCCATGCCGAGTCCAGCCAGGCTGGACAGGTCGCCAAAGCCAGCTGCAAGACAGCAGAGTGGCAGGTGAAGGTTACATGCATTTCCCATATGGCGCTCAACTAATTAGGGGGTGTCTGAGGGTGACTAATTACACCCAAGCGGACTCACTTAGTATGTTTGGTGTCTGCGTGGGTGGTGGGGCAGAGCCAGTGGACCCTGCTGTGGAGGAGGTGTTGGTGCCTGGACTAGTGGTGGTGGTGGTGGTGGTGGTGGTGCCTGCTTGGGTGGAGGATGAGCTAGAGGCCGAGGTGCTGCCACCATCACCTGCCCTGTAGAGAAGACGTAAGAAATGTACTGAAGATATAGATCGACAAGAATAGAGTATCAACAAAGTGAAGCTCAGTCCTTATTTCCATGAGAAGGTGATACTTATACTTCTATACTTAATGCTTCTTGCTGCGTGTTATTCCTTTGAGGCACCACTCTTTGTACAATTATGTGGCCTTACTTGTGTGCTGTCTTTATGACTAGATGAACTGTCAGGCCATCCTTGATGCCGTGTTGACTGAGGCTATCACCGTCCTTCAGGATCTTTCCTGCAAAAATCAGAACCAACTGGTCCTGTTTCGCTTTGAACCGCCTGGAGATTTCTTCTTTAAACTACAAGAGGGATAAAAGGAGAAGAGGAACAGAGTTATGAAACTGAACAAAAACATCAAGAGATAATGCTGAGGGGTGGGGGATGGGGGGTCGATGGTTATAATAGTGTTATCAATAGCGTCCCTGTGCTGTTGCAACCTTCAGGCCTAGACACATCCCATTTCCAGGAAAGAACAATGTGTTTTATCCTCTTAGCAATGGTTTAAACACTCTAAGTCTGGAAAATCACTGTTTCTATTTGACTGCTGTGTGAGCCATTATTCACACAAAGAAAACTATTTCAGCGTAAAAGGAACCTGAAATATGGCTCCAGCATTCATAGAGACAGGCATTTCTTGTCTTAACTAAGAAACCCCACCGCCTCTTTACAGCGGTGATATTCAAGGTTTTAGCAATTACCTTCACAGTTCACGGGTAAAGGATTTTCAAGGACAACAGGGATGACTCCTGGACCAGGTTAATGAGTAACAACAGTTATTTAGATGCATGGGTCAGCTGTTATGTCACTTTGAAATATATATATATATATATATATATATATATATATATATATATATATATATATATATATATATATATATATATATATGGTTCAGTTAGCGCTATTTGGGGCTTAATTAATAATTCATATAAACACTTAAAACAAGCAAGATACATACTGCTGTTCCTGCTTTGTGCTATTTTACATATTTCGATCTATCGATAAGTGTGTGAATACCGGCGCAGCGCTGCCTTCAGTGCACCCCGGGGAAGACTCGATCACGGTTTGCCGTCGGCTTTGCGAATTCGACACCGCTGCGTGTGAAGCGTGCGTGTCAAACGCACGGCGAGCGCTGTCCGAACACACACCGAGCACAACGCCGAGCGTAAATGAGGGTAGCATCACACAGCGCCGAGCTCGGCGTGACGAGTCTAACGACACGATTACGACCATGTTGCTACATGATTGCATCGTAACACGTCGCCAAGCCAACGGGAGCTGCGAGAATACCGAATTCCCTTGAAAGCTGAATGACTCAGTGGCAGCAGTGAGAATGTTCTAGAGTGACAGCAGCCTTTAGCATTTCCAAAAGCTGTCTCTTGAAGGGGGGGAGAGGAAATTCCGCATTCAATCCCTCCTAAGTCAGTTCAAAGGTTCTATCGGGGCCTATAATGCTTGTTCCAATAAGCATCGGTAGAGCGCAACCCGTCAGCTGACACTTGTTTGGCTACAAATTAAGCTATCGGTGAGCTGGGCTAGCAGCGAGCTGAGCTAGCAGGCTAGCAGTTAACGTTAGCCGGCTAGCCGGTTTGCCATTTTACATTACTAGCGTCGGAGCTCTGCCCCGATTTGATGCAAACAACATTAACAACGCCGAACAACTGCTGTGCCACGGCAGTAATATTCTGACTACACCCAACCGCTTCAATTTCACACACTCCCGGTTAGCCGGCACGCATGACGACAAATGCTAACACAGGCTAGCTAGCCTCCTAGCTGAAGTTGTGGGCAGGGGCATGACGTGAGAGCACGGCAGCAGCCAGCTCCCCATCTGCCGAGCCAACGAACCTGGGTGACGGATGAATCCTCTGCGATGGCGATTTCTTCTTTGTCTTTGGGGGTTTTCACTGTGACCTTGATAATGGTTCCCTCCGAGGCTTCAGGTTTATTATTGTTGTTATTACAAGGATCTGCGGCGCCTTGGTCAGCCATCTTTACTCCACCGATGGACCAGCTCGGGTCTAACGTCAGCTTCCGGGTCAAGAGGAGTCAAACTACTTTCCAGAACGAACCTCAGGATGTCCTCCTGCGCGTCTCAAGTGCAGCGCGCAAACTGCTTTTTTTAATTTAATTTAATTTTTTCTTAAAATACGTGGTCGAAACAGGTGTTTTGTTTAATTCACGAGAAACGCAGAAAATCACACCACGTTTCTGATGGTTGTTTTCGTGTGTTACAAATCAGACTTCACTAATCAGGTGGCCACATGAAGAGAAATGTGTTCCATCATTTATTCTATCCAACATCAAAACTAAACTATAAATGCATCCCCCGCAGATAAAGCAAGCGAATGCTGAGTTCAGTGGAATTGTTGAAACAATGAAGAAAATTCCATATTAATGCTAAGAGGAAGAAAAGGTCCAAAGAAAAGGTCCAAAACTACAAGTGTAACATACAATGCTAATTAATTAATTAGTTAATCAGAATCAGCTTTATTGGCCAAGTTTATGCACACAAACAAGGAATTTGGCTCTGGTTTTAACTTCACTCTGCAAGAGTTTAACATTAAGCAATAAATTAAAAAAAACCTAAAATTAATACATACATGTCTTTATGTTACAATACATACAGAGTGGACATGTGCAAATAGAATTACGAGGTCTGTGGTGAAGTGCTAGTTGAATTATTATTGAAATGCAAGGATATATAAATAGCAGACATACGGTATATTAGTTCGAAAAGGAAAAAAAATAGAAGAAAAAAAATCAGATACACAGTATAAAGGTCCCTGAAGAGCAACAGCTTAAGAGAGCTGAATCATTTTTGAAAAAAACAAAATGGTAAAAACAACAACAACAACAAATACAACACAAAAAACAAAACAAAAACAAAACAAACAAACCTCAAATGAAGAATAAATTTACTTTCAGCCCAAGCTTAAGATATGTGACGTCTCTATGATGGTTTCAATTAATCAAGCATGAATTGCTGCCTGGTAAAAGTGAACATCTTTTGGCTCCACCATATTTTGATTGACATCCATCAGCACTTAAAGAAACCTAATTGGCCAGTGATTTATTAACTGGTCAAAAATGTAACCAACTGATTCACTGATTTTTGAAAAATAACCACTGGTTGCTCACTCAAACTGGAACGTGTTACAGCTTCAAGCCTGCAAAACGGTTTATCTGGTATGTTCGCCTTCATCCTGCTGTCGGACAATTTAAAGGTCTTTATCACACCACATCATTTTTGCACACCGCTGATCTGTATATGCTCAAAGTGTTTGTTCAGTTGACAAGAAATTTCAGGCTTAATTACCAGCTTTTATCTACTGACTCAACGCTGATTAAAGGTAATGTTTTTGATGCCAGTGGAGCTGTATTTCTTTAATTAAGACTTTATCTGATTATCCCTTCCTGAAGTCTTTGATAATACCTGGTGGCATTGATAAAGCATCGGGTCGGCTAGATCAGTGTGAAAAAAAAAGCGACTTGAGGGAGCCTGAAGTAGATCCACTGTAACCTCCATCTTTTTCCACAGATGAAAGAAACTGAAACTCAGCCCTAACTATGCTTTTTCCAAGAGTTTCTTGCGACAGTGTCTGCTTGTGCTTTGGAGAGAGTACACGAGTGAGAATGCGTATTTCCTGCTTTCAGTTAGTTTTTATAAGTGATGATAGTTTGCTGTTTATTTTAATTCTTAATTCTAATCCTGAATATCCTGCATGGCATGCTTCTGGGAAGACTGATATTTGATCACAGTCAAGACGATCCTTTTGTAGAGAGGAGCACTGGTCCGCACCGAGTGTTCCCTCTATATGTGTCCCTCCATGTCACCACGGTGTGACAGCACTGAAAGAAAAATGTGTGTTTCAGCATGTTGCATTGACACAGACAGTCCTGCATACCTATGCATATCCCCAGTTCTAGAGCACACCAAACAAACAAACAGAAGGCAAAAAAAAGAGAGAAAGACAGAAAGAAAGAAACATGGACCACCACCTCTTTTGGAAGGCCCCACAGCCCTCCACACACACATACACACTCAAATTTACAGGGTCACATGCCACGGAGGCCTCTGTGATGTCTCATTCTAGTGCATCCCGGGACAGGGAGACCGGTTGCTGCAAAGGATTTTGCTTTCATCGACAGAAAAAGAGCCAGGGGAAAACTTTTCGGTTGTAGTATCGTCTGCGCGAGTTTTTCTCTTCCACCCCAGAGAGTAACAGCTCTCGAGCTCTCTCTTTTCCCCTCCACCATCTTTACCTTGGAGAGGAGGGCAGTGGAGAGGGCGCATTTCCAGAAACAAGGTAAGGGGTCAAAT
>CAAKHG010038238.1:4471-15329 GCA_901007715.1 Dactylopterus volitans | reverse complement strand
GTTACGAATCGCTGCCGCGCCATTTGTCGCTTTTTTTTTCCATTTTGGCCATATGCGCATGCAAAAACGCACCATAAGGACTATAAGCTGCGACACCTCCAGGTGCGACACAAGCAAGCTTACGGAAGCCATGTTGGGCGTTGGATTCCTTCCAGGTTGGTTCCTGCTTCTTTCGGAAGCTACGAAAAAGCCCGAGCACTCGCGGATTAACCCCAACTTGTTTTGAGAGCATCTTATTTTAGCTAAAATAAACTCAACTTGTTGCTCCCCAAGTAAAAGCGGCGCCAAATGAGGACGCCTGGTCGCCCAAAAAGGGTCAGTTTATGTTCGGCAAGAAGGGAGAAGTCGATAGGGCGCCATCGGTCTGCACAGGGCCGCCGCGCACGTGCGTAGCTTGCATGACTCGGGCTCGCGGCGCCGGCGGCCGACACCCGTGCCGACGCAGCCACAGTCGCCAGAGGTGATCAAACACTTGTCAGCTGCGCCCGTGCGCGCCCGGGAGGACGCGTCAGGTCATCCGCTAATCTGGGATTTACAATTTATCCGGAGTTAATCAACAAAAATCCATGGCGGGATCACAGGTGCCGAGGGGGGGGGGGGCGCCGCAGCCACCGGCGCCGCTCTCGCCCTCGATTTTTTATTTTTTTTCCCTCCCAATCCGGCGACAGTAGCGTCTGATGTTCGGTTAAACCCCTGCGAAGCTGCTTTTTTGGCCCGTAACGCCGGCCGGCCGCCCTCGCGTAAGCAGGTTAAAAGACATATTGGCCCCTCGCCCACGAAACCGAACCCCTACCCACACCCCTACAGCCCCCCCGGAGGCATGAGGGAAGGCTGAACACTAAAGTTAATTCAATATACTCTTTACCTTCACTGTTTTTTTGGGATTTTTTTACGTCGTCACTTACATTTAGTTACGCAACCCCGCCGAGGCCTCACCTGTCTTTTTATAATGCTTTATCCTGCTTTTTTTTGTTTATTCATCTGCTTCCATGTGTTTGCTTTGAGCTCCGTTCGCCAGCCCCTCCGGAGTGTCTGCTTCTCATCTCGCCTGAAAATACACTGGCTTGCTTTCCTTTTGGTTTGGGTTTTGTTTTTTTGTTTGTTTTTTTTGTTCTTTTTTTGGGTGAGCAACATCACAGTACACCCTCGGCTTTATCACAGCCACCATTTAGCGCCGCAAAAACAAGGTGAAGCAATTACCGAAGGGGTTCCGGGGGCTTGCGTGTTGTAAGCGTGGCGGTTTTAAACAAATTGAGGCAATAATTGCCTCTCCTGCCGGACGCTGGCCGGCGAGGAAGCCAGCAGGAAAACAAAAAGTCTGCAGGAGCCGCGGCGGAGTTGCAGCGGTGATTTATTTATTTACTATTCAAGCATTCACCCTTTGTCTTTGCCCTCCTGCTGTAATTTGTCCGTATGAGTTCTGCTGCGCAACGAGAAAATCCACAGCCGGGCTAGCGTCTCCGCGCGGGCTTGCTAGCTTTCCGCTGTTATTCCCGATTTGACCGTAAACAATACGGCTCGTGTAAACAGCGCATTTTGTCTCGATATCCCAAACGCGGCCCTTTATGCCTCCAGAAGAACCATTTTGGGATCGAGACGCTCGTGGCAGTGGCGCTCGCCGCCGAGCCCGTTGACGTCACGACGCGTCTCTGGTCTCCTCTCGAAAAAGACGCGACGTTGACCTCCATCGACGCGACGGGCGGCAAGTCGGTATTATTTTGGCGAAAAATTTAACGGCAAATCCAATTAATATTTATGCGCTCTCAGTTTGACCGAAGCGGAGGGCGTCTGAGGCCACGCCGGGTCCCACTCAGACATTTTCATCGCCGCCGTTGACATTTACATTTTGTCGCATCGACGCCTCTGACTCGCTTTGCGCCCGCTTCGGCGTGCCTGAGCCATTCAAAGAGCAACTGAAATACGGTTTGAGGCTGCTCGCGCCGCGAATTGGACTCGGGATATGTCTCACGGATCACGGAGGGGCGGCTGCTCCGCTTTCGAATGTCCTGATGCCTTTTTTTTTTTTTTTTTAAAGCAGCAGAAATCACTATGCGGCGCCGAGAGTATTTAACGTCGCCCGCCAGAATTGAGGAGGCCATAAAAAACGGCGAGGCGGCGGTTCATTTAGCCAATAGTTAACATCTTTATTACTGTACATCTATTTCACACTCGGTCTTCGAATGACACCGGTGTCGATCCAGGACAAGGTGGCGCCGCCGCAGCGCCGCCGACGCTGACTGATATCTGCCGCGCGCGCGCGCCGAGCCGAGGCGGTGCCGCGCCAATTTGCGTGCGCCCCCGTAATGCAGCGCGCGAGCATATTTCACACTCATCAACCGCAGGTTTACTGCAGCAGCTAGCCCGGCGGCTAGCCGCTGCTAATCACATACTGCCCCCGAGGCTACAACCTAATCACCTCTTTAGCTCTGCTCTCTCGCCGTCTCTCCCGCAGTTACTGGTTCCTCGCTCGTTTATCATCTCTCGTCGCGCTTCCTCTTCACTCTTCCTGTCGGGGGGCCGGTGGAGTACCCAACCTTTCTGCCTCTCGGCTTTTTTACCCGCGTTCTATCCCTCTGTCCGCCGAACGTTTATGCTCACTTCCTGTCTCGGAATCAGCGCGTCGTGGAAGCGCCGGGCGGCGGAGCCCTTCTCCTGGCTTCCACGGTTCGACCTCACACGGGAGGTTGCAGCGAAGGCTGTCCGTCACCTCGGAAGGGCAAGTTTGTCGCAGCAAATTGATGGAACGGACGCGTGAGAAATTTTGATAAATTAACCTGGAGAAGTTGGACCGCCTGCTCGCTGTGTGACGCAGAGTCGACGCACGAGCGACGGCTAAGCGGAAAAAGGCCGCCGGGATGGAAGCTCGTCGATCTGGTGGGATCATGGAAGGAGATGGAAAGAAGCGCATGACCAAAAGAAAAAAAACAAAATCACCCCACCTTGGGGGAAACATCAGGAAAAAACGATGAAGGAGGAGATAACGAGTGAAGTTCACGCCGGCCAACAAAACGCAGCAGGTGACCAAACCCCGCCTGACGCCAGCCGTTCATTTGTATTGGCGGCGATGGAGAGCCAGCCGCTTGCAGGTTGTGTGTGTGTGTGTGTGTGTGTTTGGTGATGATTAACGATGTACATTATCTGACAGCAGAGGTCATTTTTCCCCTCGGCCACCTCAACAACGGCAGAAGAGGAAAATGAGGGTGTTTAGGGGGCGAAGTGGGGGAGGAGGGCTTGACGCTAATGACATGGAAGTGCATTACTGCTGAGCCGTTAGCCCCGCTGTGCTAATACACCCGGACGGGAGTGATGAGTTGTGCCAGAGGTTGAGGCGCTACTGATGGAGGGATGTGTGTGTGTGTGTGTGTGTGTGTGTGTGTTTTGTTTCCTGAAAATGTCATTCAATCGGCCGAAGCCTGCCGGACTCACGTGTGGGTTTTTCCCCTTTGGCGTCTCTGCTTCAGGGGTCTCCTTCAACAGCGTCTACACTCAGATCTGGCGAGTGCTGCTCCACCTGGCTGCCGACCCTTTCCCAGAAGTGTCTGACCTGGCCATGAAGGTCCTCAACAGCATCGCGTACAAGGTACGTTGGGTCGCGCCGGTCTGAAGCCGAGGGGCCTTGTTTCCAGGGTGCTTTTCAGATGTTCGTGGAAGACCCTCCGGAATCATTAGCTCCATTTGGTTTTTGGTGACTGGCTGGGGAGGTGGAGCCCGGGGTGAGGAGGAACCCGTCTGATTTCGGGGCAGGTCCATTAAAAAGTGAAAAAGTGAATCAGCAGCAGGTGTGACAGGATACTCATCTCTGAAAGCTTGTTTTTTGACTTTCAACCCATTTGACAGTTGTCAATGTTTTGATAGCAGCTCCGACATTCACAATTGACATAAAACACATCACATCACAATAAGAAATTTGGTAACGAGCTGCTCAGCTGTCGGTTGTAGATCCCACGTAAGTTTTCCCA
Source organism: Dactylopterus volitans (assembly GCA_901007715.1). Taxonomy (NCBI): domain Eukaryota; kingdom Metazoa; phylum Chordata; class Actinopteri; order Syngnathiformes; family Dactylopteridae; genus Dactylopterus; species Dactylopterus volitans. The sequence continues at coordinate 11,370 of CAAKHG010038238.1, read as the reverse complement.
CCAGGAAAAATGGTTTCTGCGTCCTTATGGGCTAGCGGTTTCTCAGTCTTTCCCCTGTTTTTTTCCATTTTTTTTTTTAAAAAACAAACTTTTTCTGGTTTGAAAATATATATTATGAGGATGTTGCGGCCGGCGTTTCATCTTGCGTGACGCCTGTACGATTCGTTCACCGTCAGCAAACAGTAGCGCGCCGATAAAAAAAAAAAAAAACTCCTTCCCGAGCACAAGCGCTCCACCTACCCGCCGGCGCTTTCTCCCTCCAAAAGGCCATTACTTTTGTGCAAATGCAATTAAAGGTGAATGACTCCCTCCCTCCTCTCAGCCTTCCCCCGCCCAGCTTAGCCAAGCGCAGAGGCTGCCATAACTTCAGGAGCCATAATAACCAATATCGGCCGGCTCCTTTTCCTTCCCTGAGGCGTGATTCCTTGTGTTTGCTACCACCGACAGCGACTGTCCCCCCGGTTACCCTCAAACCAGCAGCGTCTCTCGCGCCGAGGCTCCCGGCCGCACCGTAATAAAACAACAGCAGGGTTTGATTTATGGCCGCGTGCAGCAGACTTCCACTCCCGCCGCCTGCCGCGGTGGACCTGCAAGACCTCGGGTCCAAAACACAGGCGACGTATTCATAGGGAGGCGAAAAAGCTGAAATCCAAAGGTGGTGGATGGCAACAGTTCCCAAGGCAATGAGCGAGGAACGAAAGGACTCCATCGGGGGAGGTTCTATGGAGGAAGGAAGGAACTTTTTAGGCCCTGCCTCACAACAGGTGCTTTCCGAGAAGACCAGGAACCACAATGGACGCAAGTGGCTGCAGCCAGTGTCCCGTCCGCTCCTGAACCCGTGACCGCCCTGCGGTCTAAACCCGCTAATGGAACACCGGCACCAGCGCCGATTTAAGAGGGGCAGAGTCCACGAAGCGGCCCGCCGGCACACCGGGACCGGTGTGACGCAGATGTGCTAATCCGAGTGCCGTTCGTCGCTCCCCGGCGGGGAGCCTCATCGGAGACGACATTCATCTCGAGTTCACCGGTGTTAACATGGGCCTGACTGGGAATCCGGCTCTTTTAATTTGGATTTTAAATGTCAGATGTTATTGATTGGTAGCAAAGTGAACAAGGTCGGCGGCTAATTAGAATTGATTTGCCTCTCGGACGAAGAAAAGGATTAAATGCTTTTTAATAGCGCGCTCCGTCCTGCTGGAAGTCGTCGGCCCCCCGTTTGTTTTTCGGAGGCGTCGGAAGGTCTTTCCCGCCGCCCCCGAGTTTTATTATCTTTGTCGTCGGGGGAGAAATGTGGAGCGTTTGCATGAAAGCCGGCTAATTAAATTGCGACCGTATAACACCCCCTCATTGGTGGACTCGCTCTCCAGCCAATTAAAAACCTGCAGAAGCCAGGAGGAGCCGCTTGAACCTGGAGATCAAGCCGCCTCCCGGCGTGATGCTGAGCAGCCACTTGAACTGGTTTTACCCCCCCACCACCACCACCACCACGTTTCCTGCCCACGCGGGAGTTCCTCCGCATCACGTTCTCCGGGAAGATGCTCGTCAGCGGATGAGGCGGCGGCGGCGGCCTCCTGCCTTCGCGTCATGTTTGTTTACCACATGTTGATGACCGGCAACCGCTGATGAATAACCCATGAGCACGAGTCGTTTTCTGACATGATGAGGCTGCAGCTTTCATCGCCGCATCCGGCCTCAACGTACGCGGCACTTTCCCGGAAAAAAAAAACAAAACAAAAAAAACGCTTTATCGGACATTTGCTGATTTGTGACTAAAACTTTTCGGGGGAAAGAAAAAAAATAACGTGACGGTTTGCGTAAAAAATTCCTCATCCGCCCCCGGCGCCCAACCCCGTCTCATTTGAGTGCGTTTACCTCCTTTTCATCCAGTCAACAGCTGCGCTTTGCCGCGATCCCCCCCCCCCCTCCCCCGACGTCTCAAATGAGCCCTGAAAGGATGAACCGCCGCGGCGCCGAGCTCAGCTCCGTCTTTATAAATGTCAAACGTCTGCGCGGTGCAAAGTGGCCTTCGCGCAGCATTTTTTCGCCTCCCAGTTTGTCGGCAAACGGCGGGGGTGAAGGCTGGGGGGGCACGGGGGGGGGGCTGTTTATCTGCTTGTCTTCATTATGTCCCGCTCCTCGTATGGATCTCGCTCTGCTTGAGTAGAAAAAGCACTCGGATTAGCGACGCCGGCCATTTCCGTAACGACCCTTTCAACTTGTTTTACTGTTGTTTTGCTTTCATTCCCAATTACTCCTTAATGTAGCGCTATCAGCTAACCTTTATAACCGATGCCGCCTCGTCGCAGCTAATGCGGCGCGTTCTATCCGAGCAAACTTCGCCTCCCAAAAACTTTTTCTCCCTCCCCCTTTTTTTTTTTTTTTTTCAAACACACGGACAAAATATACCTGCCGCAGTTTTGTAATTAGCATAGGAATCAAATGAAAGGCAATCCCGGCTCGTAAAATGTGTTTGCCCGCGTTAACTCGATTTAAGCGGCACAAGAGTTTCTCTCTCTCCGCCCGGTTTCAGCGCGCAACATCTCTGCTATTCATCAGCGCTGCTTTGCCTCCATTGTCTTTATTAGGTTTGGTTCTCCCTGGCGTGCAGCCATTAGACGGCTCACAATGAAGAGGTTATATTACCTGCTCGGCTTAATGAGTTAAAACTTCTGGAGGTTCGGGCAAACTTTGCGAGGCGCGGCGCTGCGGGACGCAGGATTTCAGTGCACCACCACCCCCAAACCCCAAACTATCAGATCTGTGTCTGAATATCTGAATGTCCATTCAAGCCTCTCTCCTTTTTAACCTCCAAGTCAGCATTGGGCAGCAGCCTGGTTTTTTTTTTTTTGGTCCCCAGAGGGCCATGCTGACGTGGAAGAAGTCAGCAAAGGGCAACACAATGGATGGTTTAATTTAAAGATTAAACTTGGTGGTGCTGAATTGGGTTTTGTTTTGTTTCCCAGCGTCCTCGGCCCCTGTCGAGAAGCGAGGCCTTTATGTGTCACCCGTGTGTGAGGTGACCTTGAACAGGCTACTTCTCATAAAACCGTCCTCCTGATTGGGCTGCCTACTGATAAGAACGTCCTCCGCGTCGCAGATCTCTGAAATGGCGCAACTTGAGGTTAGCCAGTCGTGATGAGGGCTTTGATTCAAACTACATTTGGACGGCGCCCTACGCTGGAGATGAGCTGAATCGCGGTGCAGGCTCATTGTAATCATCAGCCGTGAGATCCGTTATGATGTCGCTGCCTTTTGCCGGTTTCGGAGGGTCACTTTGAGGACTTTGACCCTTTGGCGGGCCGTATAGAGACGGTCCGTGTGCCGGCTCTGGCCCCCGGGCCATGCTTTCTCCCAATTCTCTCCAAATTCTAACCCAGCTGTTTCTTCCCCGCCAGGCGACGATGAACGCTCGGCCCCAGAGGATCCTGGACTCTGGATCGCTCACCCAGTCGGCGCCGGCCAGCCCCACCAGCAAGGGCACGCACATCCACCAGGCGGGGTGAGGAACACCCACCAATCCCGGGAACTCGTTAAAATACAAATATTTTGGGGGTTTCACTGTTTGCGGTTGGGATCTATAATCTGGTTTTCAAGTTTTCAAGACGGTAAGAGAAGGTGACACTCTGCCCTCCCTCCTCCTTCTGCTTCTCCAGCGGGTCTCCTCCCATGCCCAGCACCAGCAGCTCCAGTCTAACCAGCGAGGTGCCCAAACCCCCCGCCAGGGAGCCACCCGCCACGCGGCCCCCCTACACACCCACGCTAGGCGGGCAGGCGCCCCACTCCCACCAGTTCCCCCGCACCCGCAAGATGTTTGACAAGGGACCCGACCAGGTACAAGAAGATCCTACCGGATGCATGAGGGAGAACCAAGAGGTCCAGTGGTCTCACAAACCAATCGTGTGTGTGTGTGTGTGTGTGTGTGTGTGTGTCCAGGCAGCTGAGGATGGCGACGAGCCAGGTGGTCACAGGAACTACATCAGCACGGCGCTGCAGACGGGGTTGTGCGACTGGAGCGCCAAGTACTTCGCTCAGCCGGTCATGAAGGTAGCCTGGCCCCTTCTCTCTTTCCCGTCCACCCTCTCCTTCCTTGAGCCTTCTTTGTTTGTCGTTGTTTGTCCTTCGTGATGACCCTCGTTGAGCAAGAGGACAATAACGCGCCAGAGAAGAACTCAGCTGATGCCCGAATGGAATGTGACATTTTGTCTGTTTTGTGATCTTGGATGTGTGGTCGTGTGGTCGTTTGCCATTTTTCACACGTGGAAAACAGTCGGCACTCAGACTCGCGTCTCCATCAAGTTGTGCATGCGCAGGCGTAAACGTGACCTGTTCCGGGAATTTCACCGGTACACACCTGTGCAGGATCACACACACTTATGCAGGATCAAACCCACCTGTCCTGAATCAAATTCATCCGTCCAGAATCAAACCCACCCGTCCACAATCAAACCCACCTGTCCAGAATCAAACAGTACCGTCCAGAGTCGACAATCAAACACACCCGTCCAGAATCAAACCCACTTGTCCAGAATCAAACACACCTTTCGTGAATCAAACATGCCTGTCCAGAATCAAACACACCCGTCCACAATCAAACCCACCCATCCTGAACCACACACACCTGTCCAGAATCAAACACACCCATCCAGAATCAAACCCACCTCTCCATAATCAAACTCAAGTGTCTACAATCAAACACACCCGTCCAGAATCAAACGCACCCTTCTGAAGTCAAACCCACCCACCAATCCAGGATCAAACCCAACCGTCCAGAATCAAACCCACCTGTCCAGAATCAAACCCACCCGTCCAGAATCGAACCCACCCGTCCAGAATCAAACCCACCTGTCCACAATCAAACCCACCTGTCCACAATCAAACGCCCCTTTGCTCCTATCCAGATTACCTCAGACTTTGTCCCGATTCACAATCACATCAGTCCTCCGGCTCGCTTTCCGCTGTGTTGCTTGGCAACCGTTCTGTGAAATGCTGCTGAAATTAAAAGTACATAGGCAGAGGATTATTTGCTATCGATTATTTACCGGCAGCCTCGCCTGCTGCGTGCAGTAATCAGTGTGCAAAAGCGGAGAGTTGCGCGAGGCGGCGGTTCACGGCTGAGGGCGGCCGCTGGGCGCAGCACGCCGCCTCTCTGGGCTCATTGCTTTGTTTTTGTATTATTCCTCCTTCAAGCAATCCAGGTCTCCAGCCGCAGCTTAAAGTGGTTGCCTAGCAACAAGTTCGGATGCGCCAGGTAGTTTTCAGCCTTCCCGTAGCTATAGATTTCGGTCGGTGTCACGGTTTTCCACGGATCGTGAGCGATTTCATCAAAGGCGAAGCGAGGACATGAACTCCGGCTCGCAGAGGGTGTTAAAAGAATTAGTGGTCCTGCGGAAGACAGCAGGAACGGGGGGGGGGAGGCAGAGCGCCCGGCCGCACGAGACCACTTCCGCCGGATAACCTCCTCCAGAGTGAAATCGCAGGCTATAAGTGGAGCTCCGTTATTCGCCGCGCGCAGCAGGGGGTGCCGGGGTTTGTGGCAGCAACAAATCAAGCTCCTGCCTCGCTTGAGCACCTCAACCACGGCGTTCCCTTCCGGGGGAGAACGGGAAGCAACCGGCGCAGCGTTTCGTACGAGGTGAACAAAGACGGAGAGGATTCTCATGTGTTACTAGGCTGAAACTGAGGGACGACGGCGACAATGACCAAATAAAAATGGCTGCAACCTCTGGAGCGAAACAACAAGACCGACGGCGGGTGTGAAAGATTTGAGGGAGCGGGGCTGGTGGTTTTGGGCGTGGACGGAGGTGAAGCCGAGGGAGGTGGCGAGGAGGGGAGGGGCTCGGCGTGACGAGGATGGAGTGAGGACGGAGCCCGAAGTGGCGGCAAAAAAGGGGTGATGAAAAGCAGGGAGATGATTGGACAGTAAAAGTGTGAAGCGCGAGAGGCGGCGGCGGCGGATGGGAATTACGCTGCGCCGGCAAAAATTTGAGTGCCGCCATAAAACTCTGCTCCATTACAAAGCTGTCTGTGTATACACAGTATATGTGTGTGTGTGTGTGTGTGTGTGTGTGTGTGTGTGTGTGTGTGTGTGTGTGTGTGTGTGCGTGTGTGTGTTTGCGCGCCTCTGCACTCAGGTTATCATATCACTGTGTCAGCAGCACCAAACTGAAAAGTGTGTGTTTTAGTTTTTTTAGGCAAGGGCATCTCCTCGCATGGATGACACTCCACACGCACACACACACACACACACACACACACACACAACTGTCATCCTGCATTGTGGTTAAAACTCTGTTGATCGTCGATTATTGATCGAGCCGGAGCAAAAATGCGAAACGGGACGTGCGGGGATGAAAGGCAAGGAGCTCCTCGGCTTCGTTGTTAATATCTCGTCGCCGCTCGTCATCGGCGAGGTCGTCACGGTTACTTGCTCGCCGTCTCCGGTACGTACGTAAGCGTAGCTCGTGCTAACGCGGCGCTTTCGTAGCCTTTTTTGAGCGTCACGCGGGCGGCGAACGTGGGGCTCCGGTCAGACGGCCTGAAATACACCTGCGAGTGTTTTCTCAGGGTTGCACGGGCCCGCTATTTTCATTTCAAAATAACCTTTACTGCTTGACAAATAATACATCCCATAATTCCGCCTGAGCGCAGTAATGCCCCTGATTTCTCAACAAGGCATCCAGTATAAGCACATAGTGCCTCGGTGTCGAGGCCATACGGTGTGTGTGAAGGTGAAGACAGGAAATGTGCCTGTGTGTGTGTGTGTGTGTGTGTGTGTGTGTGTGTGTGTGTGTGTGTGTGTGTGTGTGTGTGTGTGTGTGTGTGTGTGTGTGTGTGTGTGTGTGTGTGTGTGTGTGTGTGTGTGTGTGCAGCTCTGCAGCGTGGACTCTCACATACAAACA
>CAAKHG010038237.1:0-10531 GCA_901007715.1 Dactylopterus volitans | reverse complement strand
TTTTAGGGTGTCCCCCATGGTACCTTTTTTATTTTATTTTATGTGATGTTGTATATTGGGAAATTAAAGAGGAGTACTACAATTTGGCATACAGTGTTGTACTTTTACATAAATTGATGAAAAAATATATTTTATCCAGAATATTACATATCAGGTAAAATACACCCGATGTTAGCGATGGTGTTGCTAATTTTAACGTTAGCATTCTGGGGTTAACTATAATTCAAACTGCTTGTACATTGTAACATATTTATACTGCTAAAGCACTTCTGGATGGACGCAAACTGCATTTCATTGCTTTGCACTTGTGACGTGCAATGACAATAAAGCTGAATTCTATTCTGTTCTGTTCTAATATTGTGGACCAGATGTGTCAACAAAAAAAAAAGATGATAACACGTTTACACTCTTAAATCGTCAACGTTGCACCAGATATTGCTGCTCCCGGCTTAAAGCTCGATCGTCTCTCTTGACGAAGGAAACGCGTGTAAAGTTCTTTTGAAATAATGATCCCATGAGCGTCGCTGCGGTTGGTCTTAAAAAAAGAAAACACACGCGAGCGGCGCTCCGTCTCCTGGCTACGCTCCAGAACTTCTCCAAAAGACAGCTTGCACGTGCAGCCACTCGTTAAAACCCGCGGCCGGGGCGCCTCATCAGGCAGCAGACGCAGGATCTCAGGATTCTCTTTTGACTGCAGGACGTCCACGAGGAGGTTGTTCCCGCGAGTGCGTGACGGAACACGAGATGCGCAGTGACCGCAGGGATTTTTTGCAATTGTCAGTGTGTGTGTGTGTGCGTGTGTGTGTGTGCAGGTGGGTAAATTATCAATGTGTTTAAAACGTTGAGTCAAAGTTTGTGCAGAGCGGCACGTTGTTAAAGTTTCCGAACCCGGGTGGTGTTGAGCAAAGGTTACCTCCAGAGAGCTGCACAGTCTGAGGCGTTTCAGAATCCATCATGCATATCATTATACACCAAGTTAGCCATAATATTATGACCACCTGCCTGATATTGAGTAAGGTCCCTCTTTTACCGCCAAAACAGTCCTGACTCATCGAGGCCTGGACTTTACCAGGCCTCTGAAGGTGTTGCTGTGGTATCTGGCACCAAGATGTCAGCAGCAGATCCTTTAAGTCCTGGAAGCTGTGAGGTGGAGCCTCCATGGATCTGGACTTGTTGGTCCAGCACATCCCACAGATGCTGGATCGGATCGAGCTCTGGGGGACCTGGAGGCCGAGTCAACACCTTGAACTTGGTTGTTGTGTTCCTCAAATGTTCCTGAAGCATTGTTGCTTTGTGGCAGGGAGCATTATCCTGCTGGAAGAGGCCACTGCCATCAGGGAATACCGTTTCCATGGAAGGGGGGACATGGTCTGCAACAATGCTTAGGTAGCTGCAGGACCCAAGGTAAGGAGGTCTCCGTGAGAGGGTGGACATAGACACCAGATCGTTCTTGCTCTCGGCTCTCGGAAGCTCGACAGCGATTCCGCAGCAGACCTCGGAAGCAAAACTGAAGCGCTCGGCCGCAGAGGGGTTGCCTTTGCCCGGCCGATTTAAACCGGGCCACGACAAAGCTAGCGCGGCCTCTAACCCCGCCGATAAGTAGCGCGGAGCCCCCGCTGACGGGGGAACGCGGTGAAAACACACACCCGTCTGTCACTCATAAAAATATATCTCAGTTTTAACCGCCGCAGAGACACCGGAGGCAGACGTGTTGGCCGTGTCATGCGCGCGAGCGCTGCCCCCCCCCCCCCGGTGTGGCGAGGCGCGCTCGCTATGCCATCGAGGGGCGCCTCAATTATGTGAAGGCATGGGGGCAAATGTTTCCAAGTCGGCGCCTGTCTCATCGGCCCAGCGTCTCTAGCGTTTCATAGGTTTATCTTTACTCACACGCTGTGCTTGTACATTATTTTTTTTTCCGGTGTGTTTCCACATCAAAGACTTAGATATGGAAATTAGATCCGAAAATCATAAGTACAGACGGAGTTACACGGAGTTTCCGTTCATGGCAAACATAGAAAGAGGAGCATTTTGCATTTCAATGAGGAGCACAGAATCTGCATCCACCGAATGCAGTTTCCTTTTTTATTGTTCTGATGTGCCGCGTTAAGATTACTGAACCCACCTGCGATGTCAGGAGGTCTGTTCCAAGAGTGTAACACGGAAAACTAAAACGGCGCCACAGCAGCGGCCAAAAAAACAAAAAAAATACACCAAACTTCCAGGGAGACAGATGGAGGAGAGGAACGAGACGGCGAGAGGCAAGCAGACGGGGGCCGCTTCAAGTTTCCTGGAGCGGGTTCAAAATTCATGCACAGATGCGTCGCAAACTTATCGGTAATTTTATGCAAATGCCACATGTACTGTAGGTTTCTGCCCCTCTGCCCGCAGTGTGAGGTGTGTTATTAGCTGCCACTGTGTGGTTTTGTTAAAGATCAGACACTGGAAAGCGCTTTGGTGTCCAGTGTTGCCGGGGTGATGCTGGTCAGGAGGTGCGCGCCTTTGTGAGTGGCGCTAAGAAGACCCGCCTACCATGAATGAGCTTTTGGCCCACAAAGCCGAACGATCTGGTGAGGCAAACTGTGACGGTGGTTAGTGTGGGGAGGGCTGACCTGCATCCGACCCCAGCAGCTCCGGTGCCAGTCACTGCTCGTGCCCATGGTGAGTCAGGGTTGGTTTAACATGTAAACCGGGGGTCCCCCGAACTCTTTCCTGTGAGGGCCACATAACTTTCCCCTTCTCTGATGGGGGTCAGTTTGGAACAGAAAAAGTGTGACGATCGCAGAGGCGCCTAAACGTAAAAATGTATTGTTTTCCAGAAAGCCACACATGACCAAATAAGCCTCTCTGGGTTCTTCACAGAAAAAAGTCAGGAACTAAATATTAACATATTTATTTAAAAAATAATTTACCCCCTAAAAATGGGTGGTCCTATACTTTCGTCACGCTCTGTATATGAAAAAAAAAATCAAAATCCGTCTCTGGTATTGTTCAGGGGGCCGGGCCAAATGTGGAGGCGGGCCGTATCTGGCCCGCAGGCCGTAGTTTGGGGACCACTGATGTAAACATTCTAAGAGCCGGTTTGCTTTTCCACGGGAACGAGATCCACCGCACGCACGGTCACGCCATTACGGCACTCTACATGTCTTACGTTGCTATGGCCATCACCGATTTCCCGGCATCGCTATGACGACCATTTGTTTCTTCTGGCTTTGCGCGTCGTCCAAGCACAAATGGTCCAACTCGTTATGGCTGCTGGTCCTGAATGTTATGGATGACGATTATGCTCCAAAAAGGTTTTACTTGGTTGCCATAACTGAGCCCGTCCTGAGCCCCTGACATAGGCAGTTTTTTTTTTTAATTTAAGACCAGCAAAGCATTGGTTTCTACACTGGAACCAGTTTTTCTGTCCAAAAAATGCCCCAGACCTTTGGCTGTTGAAAGGCAAACGACTGGTGCTAGAATAGGAACTAGTCTGGAGTAGAACTAGAACCTCCTTGGTCAAAAAAGGGGTATGCGAGTCTATAATGCTGCTTAAATGACGACGGATATCTGAGCTGATCTGGTTTCAGCAGCTGTGGCTCGGCGGTTTCAGCAAAAGCGCCGGCGCTATCGTTACAGCTGTATCATCTTTGGAGGCAAATTTTGCTCATGTTAGGTTGTTGTTGTTTTCTTTTAGTGACGACAGGATTGTGAAGACAATTGATTATTGAAATTTGAGTGATCTAAAATGATATTTTTTATTCACAAGCAGTGCGCTCTGTTTTACTACAGCCTTTTTTTTGCAGTAAAGTGCATCCAAATGCTACTGAATTTCCTACTTTGGCTCATTTCTTCTTCTTTTTCTTCTTCTTAATCCTAGAACACTAACGTTAAAATTAGCAACACCATCGCTAACATCGGGTGTGTTTTACCTGATATGTAATATTCTGGATAAAATATATTTTTTCATCAATTTATGTAAAAGTACAACACTGCATGCCAAATTGTAGTACTCACCTTTAATTTCCCAATATACAATATCACAAAAAAAATTTTTTTTAAAATGTACCATGGGGGACCCTATAAAAAAAGCAGCAAAATTATTGAAAAATCAGGTAATCCTTAACGAGAAGTTTCCAAACAAAAAAAAATAATGGAGCTGGGAACTTGTTCTTGAAAATCACATGACACGAATCACGTGGGTGGAAATCACCCGACGTTAGCGTTCCAGGGTTAACGGTGATACTTTACTGCCACTATCAGAAACCGTATGAATCGGAAAACTGTGTGTGTACCTTTGGGTTCTTCCTGCAAAAAACAGGAAGAACCCAAATTATCCCCAGCATTCTGGGGATACTTTAGGTCCGGATATGTGAGAACATCTAGGACCAGTAGCAATTACACCTGGGAAGGTTCCACGCGTGTACGAACACAATGTATGGTAAGTTTAACGAGGAGGCTGAAGGGCACCTTTAGGGCAAGAACATGAAAAGAACAACCCCTTATTTGTACCAGAGAGTCATTAATAAGAACCTCATCATTCACGAACCAAAACATCACCAAAACCAGTCATGTGTATTGTGAGTCAAACCCTTGTGTCATTGTTCAAGAGTTCAAAACAATAAAGATGAAGAGTTTTATGGCGCAAAACTTCTTAAAAAAAAAAAAAAAAGTTCAAAGTGAAGAAAATAAGTGAAAACAGTCATGGCCAGAGCACATTTGGTCCCCATTAATCCACTTAGGCATGATGCGTTCTTTGGCAGCTGCGTGGCCGTAATAACCATCATTTGGGAGAGTCAGATCAGTCAAGTATGTCGGATCTCATGCACCTTTGCCCATTTGTCTTTGTGGCGGCCAGGAATATTCAGGTCGTAAATTGTACGAGGTTGAGAAGTAGGCAAGTGGACATTTCTTTGATTCATGGAGATCTATCGCCCTCTCATCCGCAGGACTCGTTTCCATCTTTCAACGTGAGGCGGAATCTTCATGGAACTCAAGTCCCTGAGGATATCAGAGTGTCTCTTTGGCATAGATCTTTTTTTTTATGTCCTTCTGTACCCACAGCACAATGGAGTGGTCTCCTAAGGCCGGTGGTAGAGTGCTACTGTGTGTGATATGTGTCTTAGGGGTGACGGAAATTGCCTCCTATATGTAGGACCGTCTTCCCAGATCTCCAATAAGAGACTAATAATGGGAATAGCTATAAATCTGTATGGGTTTTTTGTGACGTGAACCAAAAAGGGGATGTAGATCTCGTATTTTTCCTTCAATTTTGTCTCCGTGCAGCACCGCTTTCCCTGCTAAGCCAGAAATGAAACGTGTTCCTCTTTATTTTTCAGGCCTCGGCATTCATCAGACTTTACCAACCAATTGTGATTTCCAAAATAGGCTTCAGGGAGTCCAAAGTTCAGGACCTTAGTCCTCCCTGACCTGAGTTGTTCCTCCATGGCTTCATTTGGTCTTACTGCACTCACAGGGAAGAACTTCCCTGCAGATGACCTGTTAGCTTGTTGCTGTGCACACGAGGTGTGCGGCCACGCAGTTTCCATAAATCTGACAGCCAGTGGATCAAATTTGTGGGATTACGGCTTTGATTCTCGGTCTGAGCCCGATGAGACCCGACGGGATCCAGACAGGCTTGGACTGCAGAACTGTTGCTGGGCTCAGGTTTGGGTTTGACTGATCTTTTCTGGGCTTCGGCAGGGTCAAACATGGTTTGTTGGTTCTAGGGTTTCAAAATTCCGGGAATTTTCAAAGTTGGAAACTTTCCATGGAGAATTAACAGGAATGTATGGGAATTAACGGGAATTTATGGGAATTAACAGGAATTTATGGGAATAAAACAGAAACTTACAAAGTTGAAGGTTGGCCCTCAACAGGAAAATTAAATATAGTTGGGAGAAATATATTGTAGTATAATCTTGACTAAAACACGCAGATTTAATGTGAGTACCCCCCTCAATGCACGCAGCACTGCTTACTGCAGGGCTATTGCGGCCACGCCCCCTGCGTGCACTGTGCACGCCTCCATCACATGCACAGGTGACTGCTTAAACCCTGGAGGCCACACTTTTGAGCCCAAAGCACAAGACTAGTGAAGCCACACAGTTGAGCCTGCCCGTTATAGAAAGTCAAGGAAGTTTTTTATAACATGATGGGGTAAATATATTTGATCTATAATGGTATTACTGTTTAACTGGCAAAAATTAAATAAAAATCTATTCATACAGTAGCTAGCTAGCTGGTAAGTTAGGTGCTAAATGTAAGCTATTTTTCATTTCACTGACCATTTAAGAGGCTAGCTTATTATAGCTATATAAAGTATATAGCTATAGTGTCCAATTTGGAATATTTCCAGAATTCCCCAGCTTAACTTTCCATGGAAAGTTTCAGCAAATTTACCGGAAATTTACCGCCCCTTTGCAACCCAAGTTGGTCCTGATAATAGCTTTACCTGGGACCAACTAACCAGTCTCTAGTTTAAGATGGAAACCAGCTGAAGGTCAGTGAAATGACTGTGTTCTTACAGGAACATCGAAGGTTATGAATAAAATGGTTCCTCCCTTTTGCCCGGACAAAATGGATGTGAGCCAAAAAAGTCGTGGACGCAAAGCCCAAATATTCCAGATCATATTTGGGCAATGATAAGGCACAGTCTTCATCGGCTAACCCACGTGTAAGTGTCTCACTTACACGTGGGTTAGGCCTGTTTGTGGCCCAGTTCTGGTACATGTGGTATGAGGAGCCACATGAATGTCATTTGTGGGGCAGATCTGGACCACAAACGACATTCACGAGGCACCAAACGAGACGACCAAACTCTCCACTTCCTGTTAACAAGGGTTCATGTGTTTTCAGTTTTGGCTATCTGGGTTGGGATTGAAAAGTCAATCCAAAGAGTCCAGAATTTTTATAAACAGAGCACTTTTGAATAAAATGTTCTTAATGGACTCCCGACATGCTGCTGCTGCTGCTGCTGCGCGCCCAGCATGTTCCTGCGCCTCCGCCGGGAGCATTGACCGCTGCCACTCTCAGCACAACTGCCCCTAGAGAATTTGTTATGGAGTCACAGGAGGGAGCTGTGGGGCCCACTATCTCACACACACACACACACACACACACACACACACACACACCGACACACACCCACACCAGTGGGCTGTCACAGTGCGCATCCAGCATCTCTTATCCGGCCACACACATCAGTCGCTCCGGCGTCAACAGAACACTCCACTCTCGGCGAGGAGTGAGCAGCGATCATAACCGACATTGTTTACTCGAACGCTGACGCACGAGCAGCAGGTTTTGCCGCTGCAGCCGCTCGCCGTCGTCGCGTCTTCCTGCCGCTCGTCTGCACTCTGGGAATTGATGGTTGGCCGGACATGGAACTGCAGTCGGCTCTGGTATCAGGACTGGAGGCTGCGACCTGGACCGGCCTGTGAACGGGGACGTTTAGGTGGGTAACTGCCTGACAGTTGTTGTCATTTTTCATCTTGTCTTCTTCCGCCTATTCCGGTTCCGGGTCGCGGCCGTGCAGGGGCCGATCCCAGCTGAGAAGGCGCGAGCGGCGAGGTACAACCCTGGATGAGTGGCCAGCTCATCGCAGTCCCACATGAAGGACAGACAACCGCTCACACTTGCACCTACGGGCAATTTAGAGGAGCCAGTTAACCTCAGCACGCTTTTGGAAGGTGGGAGGAAGCCGGAGTACCCGGAGAGAACCCACGCAGACACGGGGAGGAAGCCGGAGTACCCGGAGAGAACCCACGCAGACACGGGGAGGAAGCCGGAGTACCCGGAGAGAACCCACGCAGACACGGGGAGGAAGCCGGAGTACCCGGAGAGAACACACGCAGACACGGGGAGAGCATGCAAACTCCACACAGAAAGATCCCAGGCCGGGAATCCAACCTGTGACCTTCTTGCTATGAGGCAACAGCGCTAACCACCCGCACCGCCGTGTCGCCTGTTGTTTTTGGGGGTTTTTTTACATTTCAAGCAGCGTAAACACACATCCGGCAGTTTAGTGACCCACGAAAACAGAAGACGTCCGTGAAACCCTGCTGACTCCGGGGTTCAGTTGCAAAGTGGACGGGCAGAAACAGGGACCCTCTGGAAACTACTATGAATTAAAATGATTATAAACAGAGAAATTACATTTCATTCTAATTCATAGTATATTTTACTCTAAATTCTTTTACTTCTTTTTCTTTGAAATGTATTTTCTATTTATGTTCTTAATGCAATCTTCTGCTCCTGTAAGGCACTTTGAACTGCCGTGTGTATGAATTGCGCTATACAAATACATTTTCCTTGCCTTGCCTGATGGAGTTGTAACCATGGAAACAGTAACAATTCCGCTAGCTCCTCGCTGAAAAAGTAGCACCATCAGTAATGCCATTTTTTTTGTAACACCGTTATTCCCATCACTGCACATAAACCCCATGTTTTAGATTAGATAGAATTTCGCTTTCCCCCATCATGCCCACTTGCTCCTAGCTGACTTGTGGCTAAGCTAAGGCCCGCTTGCAGCCCGGCTCTGGTAAATGCGATATGAGGAGCCACGTGAATGTCACTTTCGCGGGGCAGATCTGGGCCACAAACGACATTCACGAGGCACCAAACGAGACGGCGAAACTCTCCACTTCCTGTCAACAACGGCTCACGCGATGCGCGCTTTACAAAGGTGACATAATTGCGTCCAGCTTTTCGACTCTTCACTCCACCACGGCCTCCCTCGCCCATTTGGCGCCCGCAAGCGTGCACCGGTCGGCGCAGGCTGCCGTGGGGTCCAGTATCTTGCTCAGGGACACTCTGACGGCCACTCTACCAGCTGAGCCACGCCACCGCAAATGTTGCTATGGGTCAGCTTAGCTCCAGAACTAAAGCGTGGCAATGCGGACGTGGCCTCAGTGGGACCTGAAAGGGATTCGGAGAGAAATCATGCCGACGTTTAAGTGATAATAAACAGGAAACTTTCTCAAGAGCAGCTTCTAAGGGGGGGATGCCAAAGCTGACTTTAAGTGCCCTGTTTGGCAGGAAAAGTGCCAAAAACTGGTGTTGGATATGTTGAGAGGAAATACGACCCTGAATAATTAAAAGGTAAAGAACTTAAGGGTTGTGCCAGCATGAAAAAATAGGCTGCTTGAAAACTGCATAATGTGAATCGGTGACCGTAATTCATCAGGAGACGCCTCCGCTGCGTCTGTGAGGTGAACTAAATGCACGGGCGCCTAACTTTTTAATTGAGCGTTTGCGACGCGCTCGCCTGCCGTGGGGCCGCCATCGCCGCCGACACCCTCTGCAGACACAACCCAAGTGCAGCTGATGTTTGGGGGCGGGGCCATTCACGAGGGGTGGGCCCAAATTTTCAAAAAAAAACCAAAACAAAACACGCACACTTGTTTTTAATGCGTGATTATTCAAATTATGTTTACAATGATGTGAATATTGGGGGGGACAATTCTGTTTTTCCAGGCAGGGTTTGGTTCTGTGGGGGCCGTTATGGGGGGTAAATCTCCCAGTGGAAACTGATCACACACACACACGCAGCAATGCGCCTGGCCCCAAGCTCTCTGCTGCGTAGGTGTTTCTACTTTCCAAAGTAATCCATAATGTGTCTCAGCGCCCCGCTAAGCCACCTCCCCCTCCCCAATTCATCACTCACCGGCCATTTTGCACGCAGCCGCGCGGTGATTGATTGTGTTTGTGTGAGCCTGCCATGTGGCCGATGAAGTGAGACGCGCGCGAACGAGCGGAGGAACTACGCGGCCGCGGCGCGTGTTCTCGAACACAACCGCCGCCAGCGCGGTGATGGTGAAGTCTCGCCGGCGATATCTTGATCCGCGAGCTTGATCTGCGCCGATTTGCATGCGCGGGGGAGTGGCTGCGGCGCGGGCGACGCTGTTGCAGCTGTGGTTCAAATCGTTTCGAAGCATTTAGATAAACCAGACGCTCGTTTGTGAGCCCTCTTTCCAGATTTCTCAGCTGAAGTTTTGGTATTTAAAAAAAAGGTCCCCCATTAGATTCATTCACTGGTAAGCCAGACTATTACGGGGAAAAGAACACTTTCATTTGCTATCAAGATTGATGTTGGCGCCCACCGGGGTTGGCGTGAGCTGTACCACTTAGTCCATTTCTTACACCAGGGGTCCCCAAACTTTCTCCCGTGAGAGCCACATAACTTCTCCCTTCTCTGATGTCAGTTTGTAACAGAAAAAAAGTGGCGATCGCAGAGGAGCCCAAACGTAAAAAAATATTGTTTTCCAGAAAGCCACACAGAACCAAATAAGCCTCTCTGGGTTGTTCACAGAAAAAAAGTCAGGAAATAAACAATAAGACTATTTATTTAAAAAAAAAAAAGAATTTCCCCCCCTAAAAATGGGTGGTCCTATATTTTTGTCACGCACTGTATATGAAAAAAAAAATGCATCTCTGGTACTGTTCAGTGGGCCGGGCCAAATGTGGAGGCGGGCCGTATCCGGCCCGCGGGCCATAGTTTGGGGGCCACTGTCTTACACTGATGCCTGACGGATGCACGCAATGACGATAT
>CAAKHG010038236.1:3129-16689 GCA_901007715.1 Dactylopterus volitans | reverse complement strand
CAGCTTAAACCATTTGCATGGAGACAAAAGGTCAAACACATCCCCACCTGCTTACACAAACATCCACTGTGCTCACAAAGATGAGCGTGCTACCATGTATGCTTCATCAAGAGCAAACACACATTTCGCTTACATCTGCTTGTTTGTCTTGTGTTCTTTCTATGGCCTGTCAGAGCAAAATGAAAGTGCAGGCAAATCAATAAAGATTTGAGGATGATGAATGAGGTGAATGAAGGAAAAGGCAGAAAGAGGAGTGAGAACTGACAAGAAGAGGACCACAGGGGGAGAGAGTCGGGCACCCTTCTCTTGTTGCTCTGTCAAAATCTGATTATAGAATGACAAAGCTTAGTGCAGATGGAATGCTGAGTTCATGTGTTTGCTCTTTTTCTCTTCCTTACTTTCTGCTGCACAGAGACAACACCTCCTTGTGGAAATATATTTCTAGAGGCCATCTGGCCAGTGCTGGTTAGGCCACACGCACGTTCACATAAGCACAAAAGCTATCTAAGAGTTGTTTAGGCTGAGTACAAATTACAACAGACGGCCACATCATCGTCGTATGCAGCCAACATGACAACATAAGACATAGACAACCTATTCACACATCCAACTAGCTCACGCGCGCACACACACACACACACACACTCAGTGTGCGAGTGTCCCCGTGTGACCCAGATTCGAGGTTTAATATGACGGCATGTGGAGCCTCCATTTTCATGAAGTGTCCATTAGTTAATCCCAGCATCCCTACTGGTTTGAGGAATGCCGTTTGGTGGTTGACCTTTGACCTCCCTGTGGAGGGAAATGAAAGAGGATTTTCCCCTCAGGATACAATCTAGCATTATTGGTACAACGTTTAGTGATCTTGAAGTTCTGTTATTCATGTGGCATGATATGAAACATTATCTTATTTTCTGAGTGTTTGTTTTGTTTTGAATTTATTGGATTTTCATCTAATTTAAAAGAAAAAGAAAAGGTTCTCTGCCAAAAGTGTTTTTCTGAAATGGTTATGTAACATGAACTCTAAAATGAAATGGACAAAGCCTTTGGGATGTCACCCATTGGTGTGTTTGGGGTAGATCTGACTCACAGGCAGATGGGCTGCCATGGGAACTACTTATCAATCACAAGGTAGCTCTGTATGGAAATCTCTTAGCTTAATGTGGAAATCCACACAGAACCTTAAGACTGTCAGCACCTCATCAAACATTGCAGTCTATGTTCTATAGTGGTCCAACTGCACAATGAATCAGTGCTCTGCATGAATACTGCAAACACCCTCTCAGTTCTGACCCCAGCTTGTCCTGACAAAAAACACTTTCCAGGAGAGCTGGAAAGATAATCGCAGAAAAGAAATACATGTTGCAAATGTATCAAAATTAATCAAAAGGCCGAGGCTGAGATTTCAGCCGAGCTTTTCAGTCTCTGATTGTGGCTCACCCAAAGTATTCGGCTCAAACATGTGCGTTGTGACTCCCAGTGACGAGTAAAACAAACACAGCTGATGAGGTGTAATAGCGTATATGGGTTAGTTCAGAAACGAAAAACTGTAAATAGTCCAGAACAGCCCTCCTAAGGTTGCACTAGAGCCGAACCGGAAAGAGGAAAAAATGTCCGGGGAAAGAGCTCCCTGGACACGTAAAGCCGAAGGCTTGAAGTCAAAACCAGTTTCTGTTGATGCGCTGGTGGTGGAGCAATGTTTATCTGCCCTTGTTACTGACAAAAACAAATGCAGTCAAGCAACAATTATCGCCTCCAAATTGCACTCTGTACTTCTTCCTCTAGTTTGCAACGAGATAATCAAATCCTCCATGGCAGCAATGACTTCTACTCACTGTGGCCTATATTTTTTTTCCAGGGTTCAAGCTGAACATTTTTGGTTGTCTTGAATAAATATTTTAATTTCAAGCCATCAAATTATAATGAAAACTCCTAGACTGGCTCGAGTGTGAAACAAATTTAGATACACAAATGCATAGACTCATAGGTGGGCAAACACAAATGTGGGTAAACTCCGTCTGGTCTTAACTGACCTCCATATCACTCTTGGTCCTTTTAACACTGGACACGATTGGCTGTTACATTGATACATCACACAAGCAACAGTAACGCTGAAGGCACGAGGACGGCATGGGCTGGCTAGGTCAAGGCCAAGTGTGCCAGTGTTTCTATTTCAGGATCGAGGATGACTTATTTAAATCATCCAACCACTGCAACGTCAGCAAGACTCACAGCGTCACAAAGTCTGACTGGGCAGACTCAGCCTTCTGCTAATGTGGAATGCTACTGCGTTTTTACACGTTTGATTTTGCTTGTGTGCATACGCAGTCGTCTGTCGCCACAGTGGATATATTCAAGTGTTACCTTGTGTTAGCTCTTCGGCTCGCTGTGCCCTGCAGTTGGGAAGATTACAGCTCTAGTTGCTGTGTGGACCTTCATATGTCAATCAGCTGTAGCTCAAGCCAAGAGAGCACTTGAGGGAACAATCACTGAGAGTGACTGTAACAGCTTTTCGTCTTCTTTGCCAGTTTGTATTTCAGGGGAATGGTGAGGTGCTGCTCGGGCTGGACCGAGAGTGGCCAGAGCCCCACAGCCAACCGAGTTAGATGCTGACCGTTCAAGCATGATCCAATGCACAAGTGAGCGATTAAGTCAGCCAGCGCAGTATGCGCGTACTCCAAGTGTGTATGTGAGTGTCTGTGCACGTTGCTATGGTAACTTTGGTGTAGGTTGGTGTGCCCCACAGTGCACACTTGCAGCTCGCTACCCAGCCAGAAGCGTTGCCTCTTGGGACTGGGAGCACTGGCGGTTAATGCTGTGCCAGTTCAAGGCCGTGACACGTGTGAGACAGCTGTGCAACATCTGACTGCACCAGACTGTGCGTGTGTATTTAGATTATCCATGAATATTTCATTTTTGTTTCCAGGCATTACTACAAAACAAATATAAAGCAGAAAGTACAAGCATTAATTTGCAAATGATTTGGGACACCATCCAGTCCTTTCTGCCTCCCCCCACTGATGGCGGAGTTATTCCAAGCATCCCGCTGGCCTGCGTCTGTTGCTTTAGCTTAAATACCCTGTCGTGCATTAACACGCGCAGAATCACTAATGTCATTAACTTTAATTGAGATTTAACCACTGCAGGAAAAAAATGAAAAGAGTTTGGAGATGATGAGCGCTATAGGACGGAGCGACAACAAAACTGGGAGTGGGAGAGGAAGGGGCCGCTGACAGAAGAAGTGAAAAAGTGAAGAAATGAACTTGCTTTCTGTGGAGGTCCCAGAGCTAAATCTAGCTGTCTGTGAATAATTTAACCTTAAGCGGTGGGGGAGTCCCCAAGGGCTGAGTGGACATCTGGAACAGGACGCATCATGCATGACCCAGCCTACTCGCTAATTAGAAAGCTCTACCCTTTCAACCCATTATTAATCAGCATTAATGACTGCATGCTTTTTGATTCAGCATAATGCCCCACACGGTGTCACATGCAGATTTCTGACAATCTGTTCTTTTCCCTGCTGCCTGTTTTTCTCAGTTGCTAGTTTGTCCAGCTAAAAATCCTTGCCACAGGGTTGCATTAACTCCCTAATGTTGTTTGGCTTAAAAGGTTGATGAAGCATGACAACAACACATTTTGTTGTTGCCAAAAATGTTGATTTGAAACAAGTAAGGTTAACCAGTGAGTGAAAAAGCCGCTCATGTTGGAATCCCTGTACAGGGCAGGACACAGACATACACATAGGAGTAAAAGTAAGACAACATTCTATTTACAGTTGAATACATCAGGAAGACAAACGCGTTTTGTCAGATTGTCTTTCAAACAATAAGAGATTGCGTCTGCGTCACGCAAAACCGAGCTAGAGACGGACTAAAGAGAAAGAAGTCTGCAAGTCACCTGTTTCCAGTTGTCGAAAATGATGACTTTACTGTCCTCGTCATCCACCGTCACCGTACACTCGTAGCCTTCACCTGCAAGCAAGTGTATGTCAGCACCAGTAAATATTCTTATATGTCACTGTTTAATATACAGCAATAGGAAAATATGACAGATCTGTGTTTGCAGGATAAATCAGTTTAAAGGAAACACGTTAATGGTCGCAACTGTTGATTGACAGTAAGTCTTAGAGGACGTCTTTGAGGACATTTAGAAATTTGGCCAGCTGACCCATCTATAGTTAAACCCCCAAAAGCCTACAGCAATTTATGGGACTGACTGACTAATTGATTGATTGATTTATTGATTGAAGGCATTGATCCTCCTGTATTTGTTTGCGTTTGTCCATTTATTTAAAGTCACATTTTACATTTGCTTTGTATAAGAATAGGTGAATTACCAGAATGTTGTCTTCACCATAAGCTAAACACAGCCTCTAAACATCTAGAGGAGACATATGAGATACCATTGAAAAGCTGAGACTGTCCTTGTTTGTTTCAGCAAATGGATACGATTAGCAGTTCAAGTTATTAAGCATTCTAAACAATAGCTGTATGTTCTTAATGTTAGTCCATCTCTGTTTTTTTTAAATTGTCAACTAAATGTTAGTCCATCTCTGATTTCTTTTTTCATTCCATCCCTGTCAGTAGCACTCAGTCTCCTTTGTTCCTACTGAAAATGTAGTGCATTAGTTCAATGGTATGTCGGATTAATGTTAATGAAGACAAATGTTACCGAGTGCAATGGTGAAGCTCATTTTTGTTTTTGATGATGGACAATTGTTTTTTTTAGGATTTCATTGTTGATTTTGTGTGAGAACTATTACAAGATATAGAATGTGACCAAATGAAGAAAATATTTTTGTCTTCCTTTCGACATTATTTTAGCTGCAATTAGATTAAAATTTCATTATATCATAGCTGCAAATTGCACTGTACCTAGAGCTTAATTATTGTACCTTAGAAAATACAGTATTTCTAATCATCAGCTTTTGCATCTTTTAAAAAACAAACTCCAAAAGCAATAAAGATATTAAAACCCACTATGATGAATAACATTTCTATTTCAAGGTACAAGGGGAAAACATCTCCTGGTGTTAATCGTTGCTGTCTTTTCCTGGTAATTGCCTGGTGAAGAAATGTATTGATTGGTGAGGTGTTATTCCACTGAAGGAGCTGATATGGTACTGGACCATCTGTTTGAAACTATCTCAAAGTGTTAATTAAGTAGGTGTCGAGCGCTGTCTCCTCTTTTTTCCTTTAGACTGCTACATGCAAGTTCCATTCTAATTGAGAGCTGATTCATGAATAAGCGTAATGTCTCGGATGAAAGTGGCATTTATGCCCATTTGTGATGTATGAGGTGTACTGCATGGACCTTTATGAATACTGTATGGTGTCAGTCAACTTTATGCAGAGAGAAGAGAAGCTGCCTCTCAGTTACTGATCAGCTAGATGGTTGGATTTTTGAGGGCCGATTACAGGAGATGGAAGGAGGAGATCTTGGCTGTTTTTGGCAGCTATCAAAGGGACAATATACCCAAAAGGGAATTTTAAAGGGCTACCTGGAGACATTGGGAAAAATGCTTATTCACCCTCTTGTCATGTGAATGAGATGTTCCATATTATGTCTTTACACTACTTATGCAGCATTAAGACTTGGGAAAAGTTAAAGTTGGGAACAGTTTTAAAAAAAACTACTTAATACCATGTAAGTAGCAGCATGTTTGTTTTAGAGGTCCTGAAAGGTGGATTTTTTGTTTTTGGGTTAAAGTTAAGCTCTACTAAATATTTTGACTCTATTTCCAGTTTTTGTGTTAAGCAAGGCTAACTGGATGCTAGCAGCAGCTTCATGTTCAACATACAGACATGGATCTTCTCTAAAAATCAGACAGAGAGCAAAATGTAACGTATTTCCTAAACTACACAATGTGTACACACACTACTCTTTAGAAAAGCATCAAGGGGAAAATAGGTCTTGGGTGAATTTCCCATGAAGCTTTTCTTAAGTTTAACATTAATGTTAGCTCTCCATTCCTTACACAGATACGCACACACACACATACATACACACACACTCTGCTAACCCCTGTGCAAGTCATTACCGCATGCTTGTGTCTCAGAGTCTATAGAGAGGGATCTGTCTGACTGCCCAGCCAGTGATAAGGCCAGTGACGACTTTCCCACACCATTCTGTCCCAGTAACACTATTCTCAACGCCCCGCCGTGGCTATGGTAAACGGACTGGGCAGCTGCCGACTGGCTGAAAGACTCATCTCGAGGCACCGCTGTGTCACTGATAGGCAACGTGGCAGGTTCCTCCAAGCCTGGGATCCAATCACAGTCCTCGGATACGGCCTCTTCCCTCCGCAGCTGGTGCTTGACAGGCAGGGGTGTGCTTCCTCTGCGTAGGGGGGGCGCCGTGGTGAGAAACATACTGTACTAGGATGAAATAAAGACAGATGTAAAGTATGTTAAAGTCGTTTAACAAAGGGCTACTGGCCTCGACACATATGGTAGTGTCAGTAGAGCACTTCTCTGACTTTAAAGGAGTCCAAATAGGCTGCTGTTCTAACTGTGACTCTCTGTCTGTCTTGGTAAATGTTATCACTGGAGAGTGGGGGAGGGGTGTTACATGTGCATCTATGTGTGTAAGGAACAGGGATGTGATAACAATGGCGGTGAGACAGATAAGTGGCAGGTGGAGAGAGAGAGAGAGAAAGAGAGAGAGAGAGATGCTGATGAAGATGCCAAGCATGTCAAAGGGAAACCTAAGTGAGGCGAAAAGACACAACGGGAGGGGGAAGGAGAGGAGGAAAGTGCTGAAAGAGTGACAGAAGGTAAGAAGATGCTATAAGACAGCAGGTTGATAAGGACACGTTGAGAGAGAAAGAGATGGAGGACATACAGAGAGAAAAAAAAAACACAGGAGAGGGATAGAGGAAAAGAGGCTGCAGATATATGTGATAGGGGCAGGAGTGTGGTCAGGTGGCTCCATACTATAGAATGTGCACATAGTAAATGCAGCATGACTTCACACAAAAATAGGTCAGATCAGTTTCTCCTGTCACTGAAAAAGACATAACTGCAAGGGATGCAATTCTCACCAAAACAATAGTTCAGGCTGAGGAAAAAAAAACAACATTTTAGTGTGTTCGAGTCAAGCAAAGAAGACCCTGATTAATATTAATAGAGCAATCAATCTTGCTTGAGCAGAATCAATGAGTGTCTGTGGCCTAGCATCCACCCAAAGCTAAGTACAGTCTTGGCACTTTATTAGAGGGAGTACAAACAATACCTGGAATAATTGAAATATAATACAATTCAATTCACAAAAGCTCCCGCAAAGTAAAAGTATCCCAAACTACAATGAAATTAATCAGCAACTCCTTGACAAAGTGCAATTGATATTGCACTTTATAAAACTACTATTATTGTTATTATTATTATTATTATTATATTTTTTATTATCATTTATAACAATAATATTGCAGCACCATTGTAGAATATTTACAGACTACATTATATATACAGCATGTAATGCCAAAAGTGCAGCACAGTAAATTACAGTATAGTGTGATTTTGAGTTTGAGATTTTGAGTGTGGTGTAGCATCGTGGTAAAAAAAAGAGTATCATACAGTATCACATGATGAGTATATATGACATCATAGCATACATGAGGATTATGACCCTAACCCTCTATAGAACAGTGATGTGTAACTCATTGTTACTGTCTAGCGTAGTGAGGTATGGTGAAGGACAGAGTAAACTGTGTGCTGTGATACACTATATTTTGTGTAATGAATTGTGGTATCTATAGTTAGTATCATGTGGGGTGATGTAATGTTGCACACTGTGATGTACAGTCGTGCTGTAACGTAAGTAGAAATGTGGTGTAATGTGATATGGCGTGTTTCTGTCGTGTAGCTCAACTCCGTATAACATGACTGAGTATAGCATGACACGGGACAGTGTACTGTAACTCATACAGCATTATATAGTTTGTTTAATGTGATTTATGGTGATATAGTGTAGTATGGTCACCAGATTGTAACAGTATAGCGCAGTATAACTACTCAGTACATTATGGTGTAGAATGATGTACTGTAGTACAGTGTAGTATAGCATAATGTGGTATAGTGTGGTGCAATATAGCATAATATAGTGCTAATGTTGCACATGAAGTACATGCATCATTCACAGAGGCTCACTCAGGTGTCTCAATTAGGTTAATTGAAAGCTAATCAATTAAGCATGGCCTCCCTCGCTGGCAGGCTCAGGGGAGCCACGCACGCAGACAGGAGGCTGTGACCGCGGGCTGAGCCCTGCGCCGGCGTGTCGCGGGTTAATCTCCTCCTCTCGCCAGGCTGTCAAGAAACTAGGGCAAACAACAGCGCACAATTCGACATTAATAATACAGGCGCTGTTTTTTTAGTCCGTTGTTCCAGTCAAATTACACCGACTGCTGCTCCTCGGCGTCTCAAGCTGCTGCCGAGTTATGTCCGATTTAACCTAGTTTCTGTCCAAAAGAAAAAAAAAAAAAGATGTTGCTCATTAGAGTTCGATTTAGAGGAGTTAAAGGTCTGACCGCGAGGGGCCGGTGACGCGCTCCGCACAAAACCCTCAACTATCTTAACTTGACTTCTACAGACTGAGGGGCTGTGGCTCCAGTTAGTGCGCGAAAGCGGGTGGAATAAAGCCCCCCCCTGAATTCCCTCACACGGAGAATTACACGGTTAAACAACAACAACAACAAAGTGATTACACCTGGAGCTTCTCACGAAAGACGATTAGAGGCGCCGCGTCGTCTTGGAAGCGCGTGTGAGAATTTGTGTCGCGCGCCCGAGGCGAGTTAAAGGGGGAGAGGCAGTGAGTGTGTGTGTGTGAGTGTGTGTGAGTGTGCGTGTGTGTAGCCTTACCTGGTCAGCCATGATCGTCAATAAGTCTTCTCTTTATGGAACAAGTGCTCTGCAGTTGTAAGTGGAGGTTCGAGTCATCGGCGCTTCCTCCAGCTTCATTCACGGCGGCGATATCAGGCGGCGCGCACGAAAGACGCGCCACGTTTCATTTAACATGATGTTATTGTTCCCGCTACGGCGCGTAAAGCCCCCCTGGCCGCCCCCCCTCCTCCTCCTCCTCCCGGTGAGCTGAGAGGCGATGCTGGAGATTTCGGATGGGTGATGGTGGGCTGGGCGACGGTAGGAGGACTACACCTGCTTCTCCGCTTGGAAGAGGAGTTCATGGAAGGAGGTGGAAGAAAGCCATGAGCACGACACCACATCCCCTCCCGTCCTCTGGGTTTCCCAACGGCCGGACGCGACAGCGCTCCCCTCCCCACCTCCAGTTAATACCTGCGTCTCCCTCCGTCCCTCCCTCCCTGCCTCTCCCTCTCTCTCTCTCACTCTATCTCTCTCTATCTCTCCGTCTCTCGTCCTGCCGAGTGTGTGTGGCGCGCGTCCTTGAGTGAGTATCCTCATATGGTTTGTGTGGGAGATGGAGGGAGGGACGGCGGCGATGAGAGAGGACGCGTGACCACCTTCATCCATCCAGCGTTGGTGTTGGTCCACATGCACAGGTTTCTCTTCTGAGGCGCCGCTTTCGTCCAACACCGGTCTCCCCTCAGTTTTTTTTTTGTTTTGTTTTTTGTTTTGGAGGTGAATCGGCCGCCAGAGGGCGCCAGAGCGACGCGCACGTGTTCCGAGTGTTTGCACAAAGGAATGAGATAAAACTGTGTCAACAATGTCACAAACGACACAAAACGAAGAGGTCAGGAACATCTGCGAAGAAACGCAGCATTCATGATGATGTGGATCAATTGATGTCTTCAACATAAAAAAAAATGATTACTGTGTTGTTTGCTTTTTAACATTTGTTCTCTTGTGGACCTCATTTCTCAATTATACAATTTGAAATGAAAGCATCGCACAACCCTTTTCTGGATTCTCCACTGAAACAAATAATCATCTGTTTGAAGATTGAAATCTGTTAAAGACTAGTCTGAATTAAAAATGCCAAGCCGCACTTCAAAGGAATTGAGCTTGAATTGTGAGGCTCATGCACATCATGAGGGAAACATGTTTTTCACCCAAAAGAAGAGAAAAAAACATGAAAAAATAAATACAAATTTTGAAAATCTGGATGTTGAGAGAAAACAGAAATCTGGTATTAATTGTATAATATGACATATATTTATTTATTCTGTCCCTGTGGATGCAGTTCAGTCAAATGAGTAAAGCGATCACTCCGATTAACAGCACGAGAACAAAGTTGATCGTTTAATCTGTTAAATGAATTCCGTGTAGATTTATGTTGCCATTGTCGTGGCCATTGACAGCTTCTTACTCCAATGAGATAAATGTTATTTACAAGTGATCATCTTTGGTGCATTCTTCTGTTCAACTGTCACAAAATAGGTTGTTCTGAGAATATCTGACATCCTGGTGACGCAAAAGTGGCATTCATGTTTGATACAAGCTGATGAATTGTGTTGCCTGTCTTCTCTCTTACCCGGTCTGTCTTTAGCACTATAAGCTGTCAAAAAGTAATTATGAAGCCAGGGAGGGTTGTGTCTCAAGCCCCCTGATCTTTAGTGCCTCTCAGCTATCAAGTCCATCATTAACACACTGACTGTGCACCTTAAATGGCGGGAAATTGATTGTCTTGGTTTATCTATAAATCTGCTGTTAGACTGACAACTTCACAGCTCTGCATCTGTCAAAAGTGAGACAATTCATAGCAGGTCAGTCAAATCCAGGTGCAGAGGTCACATGTTGTGTGGTCACATCTCAACCCAGTGACCACAATGACCTACAAAAACTCTGGATGTTTACTTTCTCGTTCTCTTCTTAAAGGTTATATTGCAGAGTGAGACACGAAAAAGCATTCAGAGAAAAATAAAAAGAAAACAAATCCATCCTTAATGATGTCGCAGTTTCTATCACTGACATCTTTGTTATGGAGCTATAGCTTCAATGTGGGTCCCCAAGCCAAGGTAATGCTCCTACTATTAAACATCACATCATTTGATTTCTGAAAACTCCAACTCCAAACTTCATTTTCCATCCATGTTTCAAACTAGAAGGCCACTCTTGTAGAGCTCATTACCTCTGCAAAGGCCGAAGCAAAAAAAAAAGGAAAAGAAAAAAGAAAAAGAAGCACTTTCTTGCCAGTTTATACAATACCCCACCCCTCATATAAATCAGTCACTTAGGATTTGCTTAATTCTGCATGCAGACAGACAGCTGGACAACCAAAAAGCACCAAAAACAAACTTGGCAGAGGGAATCAGTGGCATACTGTCCAGTCTCAGCATCACAGAGAAGCTACTATATCTACCTTCTTTTATAT
The DNA here is from genome assembly GCA_901007715.1 of Dactylopterus volitans. NCBI lineage: Eukaryota > Metazoa > Chordata > Actinopteri > Syngnathiformes > Dactylopteridae > Dactylopterus > Dactylopterus volitans. The sequence goes on along the minus strand of CAAKHG010038236.1, from coordinate 5,406 downwards.
GAAATCAGTAAATCAATCATCCAAAATGCAATCCTGAGGTAGAATGGAGCCCCATGGTTGTAGTATCAAGGGCAAATAATCAGCACTAATAAGGCACAAGCTGCTTACAGGCTGCAACTATGACATTTACCTGAGCTACTCTCATCTCCTGCAGCGTCACCTCACTGGAGCTAAACGGTGGCAGCCAGCCTTGCACTGATGGCTCATTGCATGCTGCTCAGTTGTTCTCAGTAAATTAAAAAAAAAAAATGAGGGATGATTTGTTTTGCTACTTCAACACCCTGGAGACAAAACACACTACGGCACTGGTTAGCTAGTTAGAATGAAAGTGCCAGGTAAAGTGCTTAATTGAAGTTCAGGGGAAATCACATTTCATAATGTTTACTTGTTCTCTTTATCATCAAAGGGAACAAAAAATAACCTCTGGGGTTTCAATTTCAGACATGCTCCATTTCATCGGAGCCCTGCTGGAGCACCGTCATCACTTTGATTGACAGCAGCAAAGAACTGGAGAAGTCAGACATTCTGTAGGTGGCGTGCTTTGTGCACACGGTGTTTTACTGTGTGCGTTGTTAAGGCCACACCCGTGTCTAAATGAACCAAAGTGACATATGCAGGTATATTCCTATGCTGTTTAGCCAATAAACACATGGTTTGGTGGCTCATTATCCAGTCAAGGCACCAGACAGGACAAGTCACCAGACAAGTCAGCAGGTGCTGCTGGTCTGAGATGTGACAAAGTTTAGATGCAAAGATTATATTACGTTGAATTAAAGTGTAATTGCATGGTGTACAACAAAAACCAAAAAAATTAGATTTGGGGCCAGCAAAGTGGTGCAGATGGTGTTTCATGTTGCGTTAGTTCTATTAAGTCCAGACTGGAAATTTCCATCAATATGATTGGTTATCAGTACAGGATGAACCCCACTTCATGCTCAGTGTCAACTGGAATCGGCCTCCTGAACTACTCCTCCACCACACTCTCTCATATACCATCGATGCGAGGCTGCATTTTTCTCAGCTCTACACTGTTAGCCACGTCAAAGTCCTGCAATTCAAATGGCTAAGTTTGACTTGACTGACTGCAAAGTCAACAGAGACATGTGGGAACCCATGACTAGATGGAAGGATCTACTAAATGCTCTTAGAAGAGATTAAAAACAACAACAATATAACAACAAGAAAACAACTCTCCACTTTGGCCCAACTTGAAAAATCGGTTACATTATTTCATATGATTGTTTTCCTAAAGACGTGCCATTTGGGGTTATTCATATTACATTGATGTGTTTAAATTTTTTTTCCTTCTATTTCAAGTTAAGCTTCAAATAATGTAAATAGTAAATGGCAGGGGGAGCAGGGGTGATGTCATGATTGATAGTTTCTCTGAGTGAAATAACAGAAGCTGTGTTAACATTTACGGGCATCTGGTATGGAAAAGGAAGCTCACGCTAGCTGTTTGAGACACTAAAAATGAGTTCTTTAGTAACAGAAATAATCACTCCCCATTAAGTCAGGTGTGATCGCGAGACCAGTGCTCGATTTCCTAATCACCTCAAATGACGTCAGCGCTGCACCAGCACATATTGACTTCATTTTTGAACAGTGAGAGTTAGTGGAGGCACATCATCTAGATAATAATAAACAGTTAATGCTCAACAAATGCACGGTTGGTGTGTGCATTACAGGCCAGCTTCCAAAAAATGTTTGTGAATTTGATGGCTGTTTAGATGAATCACGTAGTCTTCTGTTTTGGCATTTTACAGGACTAAACCTTCGGGATTTGAAGACAGCATACAGGGACCTAACGACAAACGGTGATTAGCTACATGCTAACAGCTTAATTCAATGCTTAATTCAATTCAATTCATTTCACATTCTACAGTGGTGGTCGACAAACAGTTTCTCTTTGCTGTTGTGGATTTACCTCACAGCCTCAGGCTACCATGGTGATACTCAGCCCTTCATGCAGAGGTGTTGTTTGAGTTACAATCCATCTGCTGGACAGACTCTGGCCATCTACATCAGTTGGACTAATTGTAATCATATGTTCCTGTCCAGGGTGATCACCCGGCTGTCTGTCAACAGACAGAAATCAGCTGTTCAATGGCCACTAACCATCCTCTGCTCAGGCGACATTGTTGAAATTTTGAGACATTGTTCCCAAGCAGCTCATAGTTTTGATCAGTCCTGCCTTTCCGTTTGGTTAAATCAGAGGAGTCTTCAAAAATTGTTGAAACACTCTCTTCTGCCTTAGGAGTTGCTGACCTTTTTCCG
>CAAKHG010038228.1:3086-21440 GCA_901007715.1 Dactylopterus volitans | reverse complement strand
AACGTGTGACCTCATTTCCAAGATGGCGGCCTAGCTGGTCAGCAGGCGTGACTCGTTTCTAAAAGCTTGTTTTTAGTCACTAAAGATGAGTTTCAACCGTTTTAAGAGTTCAAATGCTTTAATAGCAGCTGCGGAACGTTTAACCTGCTCTGACCGCATTTCTGGAACACATGATATAAAGCAAGCTGTCATGGCGACATGCATGTCACATCTGCCTTTTCACCTCAAAATAGTCTGAAAATTCAATGTGACATATTTTTCACAAATGGAAAAATGGTGATGGGCTGCTGAGTGGTCTGCTGTGGGTCCTACATCGTTGTCCTACAATGACGAATGTGTTTGGGCTGTTAAGGGTTAAAAACTATCTATGCAGATGTTGTAATGTGGCATTTATGTTTTCCAGCTTGTTCGGAGCTCGGGGGTTACTTTAATCTCAGTTGCATTTATTTTACTCTCAGAAAGGAGGTCAGTCGGCGAAATGTGGATAATCTGTTATTTTGCTCTTAGGAGCGTAAAATAGACCATGTGGTGGTGCGTAACTAAACAGCTTTGCATGGAGCCGCTTGGCTTGGCCGCGGCGGGAGGGCGGAGCCCTGCCCGGGTCTATGCTGGGCTCTGCTTATCTGGTCCTTTTGTGTACAAAACTTTTATGAAGAACTAACTTCATTGTTCATGCGTTTCACACAAATGATTAAAACTTGAAAGTGCCTCAAACAGGCATGCCTCGTGTTTCCTTTGATGCGCAAATATAATTGGGTAGATGGGGGGAAAGCAAAAGGGACGAGAAAACATACTCACAGTAAAGCTACTTTTTTTTAAGAATTTGACTTGAAAACAGTTTTATTTGTTGTAGTACTAAGTAGTGAGTTATGTATTCGCAAATATCGGAACAAATCTGCAATTTAGTCCCCTTCCGTTCAAATGAAGAATATGTGCGCGACCGACAAGCGAGAGAAGCAGCGGAACCAAAGACGCAGCGGAACCAAAGACGCTGCGCCGCGTTTCACCGGACCGTTCCCCCGGACGGAACGCAGAGGAAACCATTGACGCAACATCTGTTGCAGCGGTCTCCGGGACGGTAACAGCAAACATTGGCGCCGCGAGGCTGCGGCGGAGACGCGGGCGCTGTTTGCTCGACTGTGATGTGACTGCGGCGGCGCTGCACGATGGACGCGGATATCTCCGAGCTGGCCAGTGAGTCCGCAGCGGCCCGCCGTGTGTGTTTGTTTGGCTAGGCCGCGCCGCAGCCCGCGCGCGGGAATAGCTGGCGACCCTCCTCGGGGAAACGCGTCTGATTTTTTATTTTTTTTTAAGCGGATAACTGGCAGCGCCACTCGCGTGCTTTGCTGTTCCCGCCGCGCCGGCCTTTATCGAGGCCCGCAGCAGTGTAGCGGGGCGGCGTGGTGGGAGGAAGGACGTGAGCTCGGCGCTGGTTTCAGCCGACGTGCTAATGCTAATCTAGCGGCGCCGCTACGCCAGCTAACGTCAGCTAGCTTAGCTGCTGGCAGCTCGGTCACATCGCCCAGGCGCTCGTGTCAGTTCCAGCTGAGCTTGGAACCCGCCGTGAGGGTCGCGCCAGCGGACACCGGAGCCCGGCGACTGCGCCCCGACGTCCCGGTAACGTGCGCGCGCCTCTTTTCCGCGTCGCGAGCTCACATCGACGTGTTTGGCAGCCAGAATTTAGCCGAAGGAGGGACGCGCTCATCGCAGCCGGCGCGCGGCGGCGCCGGATTCCAGCGTGAAATCCTCGTGACAGACGCGCGCCGGACGAGGCTGAGCAGCAGAAGGCTTCAGCGCTCCGACCCGACTATTATTAATAATTAACCGAGATGCGACATCCGGTTTTACGGGGCGTGGAGGGGGAGGGGGAGGGGGGGCGTCCGGCATCGTCTGGGCTGAACTCTGGAGGCGTTTTCTCGTTGTCACTTATCACCGTGCTGATGGTTTTGGTTTTCTTTGCCATGAATGATTGTTATTGGGACTGTAGTTTGTGACGCTGTTGGACTGTACTGGGTCACACTGGGAGGGGTCCCTAATATTCTGGTCACCCCACTCATACGCATCGGGGTGATAAAGTATTCGAGGCGTCTCTCGGTGTAGCCCAGGACTCCTCCTGACGTGAGAAGTGATTGCAGGGCTGCTGCTTCGTGTCCGGCGGTGAACGCGCGGTGGTCGTAATGTTGTGGCTGATGGGTGCAGAACATCAAACCATTCACAGCCTCAGAGAGTTTCTTCACCCCTGTAAACTTGTATCTCCCCCCGCTCAGGTCCCTCTCTTCCCCTCGCCACGCTGCGCCTCCTGGTCCCGCCTATTCGCCTGGTGTCTGCTGCCATCTGGCAGACGGTTGAGCAGAGGATCGTGTCGGATTATGGGCTGCTGGAGGAGTTTGTGTTCATGGTTACAGAAATCGTGCCCCAGCTCCTCCCTGTGAGGCAACGAGCTGAGCTGATCCTGGGCCTCAGAGCACGGGTGAGGAAGACCTTTCGGGCGGCGCCCGTGAGAAGCTTTGAGTCTTTTTGTCGGGAAAGAACAAATATTAACTTCCAAAGTGCTTTATGATATATGAAGCAGAGGATGATATACCACCTATGGTCGGGCGAATGTTAGGAATAAAATGTGAGAAGACAGAGGAGGGATCCCCTTTTTCCGGCTTGGACTGACATGAATAAGAAACCATGTGTATAAAATATTGGAGATAGCAAAAAAAATACAACAACTGGATGGAAAAAAAAATTGAATTAATAAAATACAAGAAGAAAATGCAGAACCTGAGCTTCTCTGAGCTTCTCTGTGTTCCATGACCACTGGAACCTAGAAAGAAGCTTCATTTTGGTTCAGTCAGACCAAACATGAAGCCCCTGTGCGGTCTTCATGACGGTCACATGGCCACTTCGACCTTTTCAGTGGCGTCGGTGGTGTAAGCTGGCTCCGTTTGGTTGTCGTCACCATGACAGTGCAAACTGGATCCATCACTGTTTATGAAGTCACCAGAGGGAGAGAGCCTGAGGTTTGCAACACCTCAGTATTCAATGTGGGTTTTTTTGGTCGGAGCAGCAAAACCTTCGTACTGCACCATTTTTGATTTTCGGGCGCCTTTCCGCTGAGGTACGCGGCGCCGTAATCTTTCAACTAAAAGGCGGGGCTAGGAACACTGCGGGCCACTGATTGGTCGACAGATGCAGTGCATGCAGTTTTGTTGCGATGCGATTGGATGCGCTCGGTGCGGCCCGTCGTTTGCAGCGACGTGTTCCTCTTCGGGTTTATGGGGGTGCTCCTTCTGATGTGTATCCAAACGGAACCGGATTGCACGGTGGACGTGACACGCATGATAGAATCCACAGAGCGGTGTGGAGCAATATTCCCACATCTCTAACGGGATAAAGCTGCGATGCTTTCCATGGCAACGGTCAACACAGTTGCACATCCGGGCGGCTCTCAAACTCTGGACTCCCGTTGCTCACCGCTGTCGTCTGATTCCAGCTGATCCTGGAACTGTGTCGCTCCGAGGAAACGGCCGACATCGAGATCATTCAGCCGCATCTCGACCGGATGCAGTGCCTGAGGTCGCTGTGGAGCGTGGAGGTGGGTCTCAGCCGCTGCCTTTTACCCCCCTCCTCCGTCTTGTTACACACCGCTGTTATTGTCATAAATAGGTTTTGGCACTTGAGTGCTCTCGGATGACGTTTGCTGTTGTCGACCGTTTCCTTTCGCAGGCCGATAACGCAGAGCAGGACGTTTCCGACTCGCATTTTATGGGCCTTGTGCGAAATTTACTGCGAGACTCTGAAGAGAGAAGGAACTTCTTTCAGGTTGGTTTGGGTTGAAGCCCATGTTTTATTGATGTGATTGATTTTGCAAATGTGATAAGAGATCTGGAGACAGCTGCGTGTTGTTGATTTCCCTCATTTGTCTCCGTTGCTGTTTGTCCAGTACTTGGAACGGTCACTTGAATTCCTTTTTGTCGCAGGACGTCTTTCCTGGAGATTTTGGTCCCACGTATGACAAAGCAATCCAGACGTTGATGTGGTTGTTTCTGTCCAGACTGGAGAAGCTTCTTCCAACTCAGTCCATCCAGCAGGTGGGTACCAGGCCTAAGGGGGGGCTGCAGCACACGCATGCTCCACATGAAACGCACCGCGCGCGTTTAGAATAACGGCGAGTCGCACAGCGCAACAATCTGAGCAGCGCGTACGTTAATCATTAGCATCTCGTTATGATGAGCGTTTCCTCTCAGTCCCTCTGCCAAAGACCGTTCACATTAACAGAAAAGTGTGATTTCATGGCGCTGACGGGGAGCTGTGAGCTTAACTTGTTGATTGCTGATGTCCTCTTTGACCGTCAGCGCGGTCCCCTCATTGACACATAAGCAAGACGCGTCCTTCGAAAGTCACAGTTGTGCCCCGTTAGCTTGCTGGTTATCGCCTCAGATTTGTTGCATTGTGGGAAGCTTTTGGCAGACGGTTTTTATAATTTGACATAGTGCAACTATGGTTTAAAAAAAATTCCTTTTACCCAGCGTTTGGATGTTGTCACCGCGTCGTGTCATGTCGTCTTTTTCAGATCGCGTCTCTGCTCAGCGACCCCTCCTCGGTCCTGGGCGAGTGCATGGGGTCTTTGATCGCACCTCAGGAGCTTAAATCCATGTTGGACACCCACAAAGACCTCAGCCGCCTGGAGGACGTCGGTGAGAGTTTGTCTGTTTAAATTTACTGAATGTCGTGGATAAAAACTAGAAAATATAACGCAAAGGCGACACAGGCAGGCGGCAGCGTTGGCACCAACTTTGATCCGGAACTGTTTCGCTTGTGGTTTCAGATTCTTGCAATGTTGATAGCGGCATCTTGTCGGCACTGTGTCTTCCTCCCGTGGAAAGAGTCGTGATCGTCAACGAACAAACGGAGACGGACACAGACAGCAGCCTGGTGTACACCGTCTGCACCGAGATGGAGGTGGAGTCTGAGAACAAGGTGGTGTACATGGAGGGAACTGGGAACTCTGGGCAACGGATGCCGAGCCAGTGGTTGGGCCTTGGCAACGAGGTGAAAGCGGAGGCCGGCGGCCAGGCGGCCCCGGATGCAGTCGAGGGTAACGACGCCAGCGAGTGTGAAATGGCAGAAGACCAGCACGAAAACCAGTCCGGAACCCTGATAATCGGGGAGGATGGCCAGGTGTCGGTGCTTGAAAACGTGGAGAAGAAGCCAAACCGACGCGGGAGGAAAAAGAAGAGGCCCGCCGATGAAGACTTTGAAGCACCGAGCAAAACGAGGCAGCCGCGGCAAACGGACCCGGACTTTGAAGTCTCGTTCAAACGGCCGGTGCGAAAGAACCGCGGACTTAAGATGAAACGGTACCTGTCACAGTGGAGGAAGTCGGGGAAAGTGCAGGGCACCAACAGCGGCCCGAGGAAGGTCGCCAGGGCCCACGAGTCAACCAAAAGCAACGACCTGGATGAGCGGACGTGCAAAGTGTGCGGCAAAGTGGTGAGCCACGCCAAATTCCTGGAGCGTCACATGAGCCAGCACTCGGACGAGCTGCCCTTCTCGTGCGCCGTGTGTAAAAGGTTTTACAAGAGCTTGCGCTACTTGCAGCAGCACAAATGTCAAAGTCCGACCAAAGCCAAGGCGCCCAGGAAAGCCAAGGATCAGGAGAGCGCAGCAGACGAGGGCGAGCAGTCGTCCAGCGGCGTTCCTCAGGGCACAACCGATGCGGACAACACCGACCAGGACCCTGATTACTCACCGTCCGCAGAGGAGATGTCTGCCAAAGAACCGGGCGAGAAAAGCCCAGAGGGCAACAAAAGCATCATAGAGGGTCCCTACTACTGCCCCCACTGCAGCGTGGAGTTCAAGTGCAAACAGACTTTCAGGTTTCACTTGAGAAACATTTGCTACACGGAGCAGCAGGTGGACCCCGAGAGGCCCGACGACATGAAGCACTGCTTCCGCTGCGACGAGTGCGACAAGGCCTTCAAGTACAAGTCCACGCTGGACTCCCACAAGCAAACCCACAACCCCCTGTACTGCGAGGTCTGCATGAAACTAGTGCGGGACCCGGAGGCGCTGGCCATGCACAAAGAGTCCCACACGCCGTTCCAGTGCAACCAGTGCGAGGAGAACTTCCCCGTCTTCAAGGCCCTCCACAAGCACTACATCGACGTCCACAACCCCACCGAGCCGTTCACCTGCACCCACTGCCAGACCACCTTCGCCAGCCTGAAGCGCTTCATCCGGCACGAGTGGAAACACACCGGCTACCAGCCCTTCCAGTGCACCCACTGCACCAAGAGGTTCCGCTCGTACTCGGACCTCGTGGAGCACCAGAAGAAACACACCAAAGCGTACCCGTACCTGTGCTGGGAGTGCGGCAAGAAGTTCAGGCACGGCGTGACCCTGACGAGGCACGTGGAGCGCGTGCACCAGTCCGGCGAGCCCGTGGACGAGAAGCCCATGCCCACGTTCACCTGCGCTCAGTGCGGGAAGTCCTTCACCTCCAGGAGATGCCTCCTAAAACACGACAACTTCCACCACAAAGGCCTGCGCTTCCCCTGCGAGCACTGCGGGAAGGGATTCTTCGGCAAGGACGCCCTGGTGAGGCACACCTTGATCCACACCGGCGAGAGGCCCTTCAAGTGCGACGACTGCGACAAGTCCTTCAGGTCCGCCGCAGAACTCAAGATACACCGGCGGTACCACACCGGCGAGAGGCCCTTCAAGTGCAACATTTGCGAGAAGGGCTTTGTCCAGTCGTGCTTCCTCACGCTGCACATGCGAACCCACACGGGGGAGCGGCCCTACATCTGCAACGTGTGCAGCAAAGGCTTCTCCAGCCTGCACGGCCTCAAGAGACACAGGAGGCTGGTCCACGCGTAGCTACACGCTCTCGCCGCTCACCCCCGGCCTGAGGTCGCGCCGAAGGAAATGGGTGGTCCACTTCAGACCACGACCCGAGAGACCGCTGAGGTTCTCACCTCCTGCTCAGAGACACTTCAGAAGTGCAGCTGCTAGCTGGGATGAGGAGTCTGGGTCCTTTTGTGGCTGTTGCAGCTTGGATTGTTAAAAACTTTTGGAATTGTATAGTGCATAATGACAAAAAAAGTAACTTTGTATTTTTTACAGAAAGCTTTGCTGTAGTTCTACATACAAAAACAAACCTATGTACAAATGGTTAAAAAAAACGTTAATTCCTTTGGGAATTTGATTTTTTTTTTTTTCTTGAATTAATTAAAGCATTTGATTCCAGTTATTTTACCCATGCAGAGGTTTGGTTCTTCGCATTAAACGGGAGGTTCCGTGGTGTGTCTGGTGCTTGAAGAACTCAAACGAACACGTGGGACATTTTGGAAAAAGGCCCCGTCGAAAACAACACTAGTGTTCAACTGAAATGATGCTGCTGGAGAGCCTCACCCGGAGAGCCTCACCAGCGCGTCAGTGGTCTAACAATCGGAGCTCGTTGACGGCGGCGAAAGTTCCACGCTGCGCTGAATCGATATACAATCAGGAGACATAAAAAATGTATTTTCTCATCTGATTTCATAAGTGAAATTTACATAAAGGTGTAATTATTTTTCTAACTTATGTTACTAAAACACTGAAAAGCTTGAATTAAATTTGAGCTCAAAATGTTTGTCCGACTCACGTTTATTAAAAATGCAACCAAAAAAGCGACCACCCCAGATGGGACTCGAACCCACAATCCCTGGCTTAGGAGGCCAGTGCCTTATCCATTAGGCCACTGGGGCTCGTGATGCCTGCGAACCACACCGGGCGAATAAATGGGTCACCACAGAGATCGCTTACGTTCGTATTGTGTATAAATAACTTGCGACAAAACTGCTGCGTGTGCTGCCACCGACGCCGCCGTGACTCAGAGGAAAAAAACCAAGTCCCGTCAATCATCTGCGGGTCCATCGGAACTCTGCGCTTTCAAACCCGCGATAAAACCCGACGTCTCCGTCACGTCCGCAGCCGGATGAAAAAAGAAACAAATAAATCAGTCCGTCAGCGCCAGTTAAGTCCTGGATGGAAAGACTTAATCTCCGGATACAACTCTGATCAACTCTTTTTTTTTTTTGTTAAAAAACATCCGCGCAGAAAATGACGAAAGTGTTTAAGCGTTAAATATTTGCGCAACTTGGCGCAACTGGAAGTGGCTTTGATTTCCTGCGGTGACGGCGGGCGGCAGCCAGCCAGCCTCCGTCCGTAGGTCCGTCCGTAGGTCCCTCCCTCCTCCGTCCGTCCGTCCGTCCGTGGGTCGGTCGGTCCTCCGTCAGTCAGCCCGTCAGTCCGTCAGTCAGTCGCCCTCCCGTCTCTGCGGCCAGCGCACTCCGGAGGAATGCCAGGCGGGCCCGCTCCGCAGCCAGCTCCGCAACCCGCTCCGCAGCCCGCTCCCGTCGGATTCGCTCGTTAATGTCACCTGGCGCTCGGTTTTCCTGCTGAAACAATGAATTTACTTCCGTCTAACCCGCACGGGAACGGGCTCCTCTACGCCGGATTCAACCAGGACCACGGTGAGAAGGACCGGGCGGCTCCTGCGCTCGCGTTCCTGCCCGACGTCAGAGTGGCGACCGTCGAGGATGCTAAGCTAACGTTGCTAACCCGATGGTCTTAACTCGCGTGCCGGCCGTAACGTAACAACCAAAAGGGCGTTACGCTGTCTTAACCCGGAGCTGCGTTTGCGGTAACGGTGTCACCGCGCGGGTTTTCACGTAAAGGCTCAAACGCGAAGCAGCGCGCGCGAATGTTTTTAGCTAATGCTAGCAATGCTAGCACACCCCCCAAGCTAGCGCTGCTATATATTTTTTTTCTTCTTTTCAGCTAGCAAATAAGCTAACAGCTGAAGTCGGGCCAACGCGACGAGAGTTGTCACGTGAGGCGCAAACACTGGCTAAAATGTAATTCCTCAAAGAAGAAGTTTGTATGTACAAATGTGGTCAATTCTAGCAGCTAAACTACCCGAGTTAGTGTTAAATATCACAACAGCCGAAGGGCGGTGGGCTAGCTTAGTTAGCTAGCTAGTTAGCCATGCTAAGTCTGACAGGCATCTCCGCGTCACCGACTGGCGGCATTGGAATTCTTCCAGTCTTTATTTATTTTCTTTTAATCTGTTTTTCGCTCTTCTGTGCGCCTCATCGCGGCGCCACCAAACAACCTGGACCCGTCGCGGTTCGCGAGAACCGTGAAGTGTTTCTTTTTTTCCCTTAAGTCATCGGGCCTGACGTGACATTGGTTTAATGACATCACGGGTTCAGAGTGGATGTAGTGTAACGCCAGTGAGGTAACGCGGCGCGGGTCCTCGCATGACCCCGTGCGGGTGCCGGTTCCCCGCGTCGCCGTCCGGTCGCGATCGGGCGCCGATCAAGCGTCTGCCGGTCGAACGCTGATCGATCTTGTGCGTCCGCAGGATGCTTCGCCTGCGGGATGGAGAACGGATTCCGGGTGTACAACACGGACCCGCTCAAGGAGAAGGAGAAGCAAGGTAGGAGCCGGCAGCCGAGTCACGGCACGCGGGGAGGATCACTTATTCATGTGGAGCTCCGCTGCAGACGCCCCTTTGGAATCTCGAATGAGACCCATTAAAAGCAGCGTGGTTGCTGGTCTCATCTCACTCGGGGATCCATATAAACCCACCAGCCATTAGATGGAGTATAATACAACAGCCCTGCAGTCAGTTCTCCCTTCAGGAGGAGTTTTATGTTGGATTGTGATTGAATGTGTGTGAGAGAGGTGTTGACATGTTTGAATGATTGTTATTGGGACTGTAGTTTGTGACGCTGTTGTTGGACTGTACTGGGTTACACTGGGAAAATATTCTTCCTATAATAAAGGAACATTGCAGCATGTTTAATGTACCCAGAGGGGAAGGTTCATCCAAATTATTCCTCCCAGAAGTCTGCAAGCAAGGTTATGATTATCATAATGTAAACTTTTAGACTTATGTTTGGCATTGAGGTCATTATTTTTGCTGTAATGTGGTAGTGAAATGTCCTGAGTCGGTTCATAATCCTACAATAATGTACAGAAACCTAAGGATACCGTTTCCTCCGGGGTTGATAAAGTAGTTCTGATTCCGAATGTTGCCCTGAACCAGGTGTTTCATATTCAGTGTTCCAGTCTAACTCGGTTTAACTGTTAGCATTTGCATCCCGCACAGTTCCGCACCCTCCTCTGATCACATGATTATTTATTCTAGCTGCAAATGTATTTTTTGCATCATCATATTCATGGTTGGCAGAAACCCAACTCATGGCGTCAGTGTTTGCATGTGGTGTGCCGCCGCCGCCGCCTCTTGTGGTGACGTCATCAGGTTGCACTTCTGCTCTGTTGCATTTAAGCACAAAGCTAAACACACGTTGGTTATTGATGTTACTTAGAAATATGCTTTTGTTTATGAAATGGAAACGAGGGCGAGTTTTGTTGTTTACTGCCTCCACTTCCTCATCGTGTGCAGTTGTATTATTACACTGTGACGAGGCCTCTGCTGTAATAGTTACAGAACATGAGCGGACGGAGACGAGTCATTGTTTGACAGACAGCCAACACACACACACACACACACACACACACAGTGAAGTCATTAGAATGAGTTTGGCGAGTGTGGGTTCACCGGCTCCGGTTCCTCCCTGGCGCCGGTGCCCGTCCACGTTGCTTCTGTGTCGGCCATCTCTTACAGAGCTGCTGATGTCATCCGCGATGCCCGTGGAGGCCCCGCCCACTGGGTGGCGTCTCTAGCTGTGGTCTGGTATCTGCTGTGGGGAGCTGAGCGATCTCGAGCAGACATTTGTGATGATTACAGCTGCCTTTATTTGTCCTCCTGCACTCGAAGTTCTGCTTGCTGCTTGCTAACAGCCTGTGACCTTGACCTTCAGAGTTCCTGGAGGGTGGGGTCGGCCACGTGGAGATGCTGTTCAGGTGTAACTACCTGGCTCTGGTTGGAGGAGGAAAGAAACCCAAGTACCCGACCAACAAAGGTGCGTTTTCCTCACAACAGCGTCGGCAGGCCTCGGCTAAAACGCCCAGTAACACGCCGAGTAACACGCCGAGTAAAACGCCGAGTCACCCCTGACGCATCTTTGCTTCCTTTATCTTCGCCACAGTGATGATCTGGGACGACCTGAAGAAGAAGACGGTGATCGAGATCGAGTTCTCCACAGAGGTCAAAGCTGTGAAGCTCCGGCGTGACAGGTGAGAACCAAAGCGACTCCGAAGTGGACTTAAGACCACCAGTTTTTGAAGCTGCCCCGTTTTGGGGTGCTTTGTGGGTCTTTGTCTGGAGTCACCCCTCCTCCTCCACCACCTCTGGGTCCAGGGCTGACGTGCGTGCAGTTACAAGTACACATCAGCCATAAGATTACGACCACCGCATGCTCACCGTAGAGTATAATACAACAGCCCTGCAACCAGTTTTATGTTGAATTGTGATTGAATGTGTTTGAGAGAGGGGTCCCTAATATTTTGGTCACCACACTTACATGCATCAGGGTGACCAAAATATTAGGGACGCCTCTCAGTGTATCCCAGTACAGTCGAGCAGCGTCACAAGTTACAGTCCCAGTAACAATCATTCAGATGTGTCAACACCTCTCTCACACATTCAATGAACATGTGGTGGTCATAATTTTATGGCTGCATAATTTTATATATATATATATATATATATATATATATATATATATATTTTTTTTTTTTGATAGAACTGAATGAGCCAGGGAGCGACGCTCCCGCGAATTTTCAGCCATTTTGTCATTGGAATGTGGCGTATTTCGTAATTTGAGAGTTGCAAACTAAGTGTTGTGCAATCTTGCATTGTCCAAACAGGAAGTTCAGCTCTGAGTGAATCTGAGAGCAAACCTTCCCCTTCAAGTGTTCATTAGCATCACATCAGCAGTATGTAATGTAGCTGGAAGCAGTACGAGGATTAAATCCGTGTATTCTAAGACCTGAAGATGAGCGACACCTGGCGAGTAAACGAGCGGCGCTGCGACCGCGAGCCGTCACGTCCGACGCAGACGCTCCTCTCCCGACTTTAAACGCCAGCCCGCTTGTCCTCTGTGCTCAGGATCGTCGTGGTCCTGGACTCCATGATCAAGGTCTTCACCTTTACCCACAATCCCCACCAGCTGCACGTGTTTGAGACCTGCTACAACCCCAAAGGTCAGTCCAGGCCCTTTGAGGCGGGCCCTCGCGGGCCCTTTGAGGCGGGCCCTTTGAGGCGGGCCCTCGCGGGCCCTCGCGGGCTCGTGTTTGACGTTGAAGCCTCGGAGCAGTCGGACACCAAAAGGCTGACGGCTTTTGTTGTTCCCCTCCTCAGGTCTGTGCGTGCTGTGTCCCAACAGCAACAACTCGCTCTTAGCTTTCCCCGGGACGCACTCGGGCCACGTCCAGATCGTGGACCTGGCCAACACCGAGAAGCCGCCGGTGGACATCCCCGCCCACGAGGGGGCGCTGTGCTGCATCGCCCTCAACCTGCAGGGCACCAGGATAGCCACCGCGTCTGAGAAGGTGACTGAACGCGGTGGAGCGCGCTTTGGTGGTTTTTGCGGTCGCGGCGGTTACTGACGCGCGGCCCACCGCTCTGGTTTCCTCAGGGGACGCTGATCCGGATCTTCGACACGTCTGCGGGCCAGCTCATCCAGGAGCTCAGGCGGGGCTCTCAGACGGCCAACATCTACTGGTGAGCTCGCCGCCGCCTTCCTCCTCGCGCTGTGTCCGTTAGGCTAAATGCCGGTCGGCTCCCGGCGGTTCTGACTCGCGGGTTGTTTCCTGCGCAGCATCAACTTCAACCAGGACGCCTCCCTCATCTGCGTGTCCAGCGACCACGGAACCGTGCACATCTTCGCAGCCGAGGACCCCAAAAGGAACAAGCAGTCGAGGTCGGTTTTTACTTAGCAACCGTGTCAAAGCTGGTCCTTAACGACCGAACCGGCTGGCAGCTGCAGCCCCGAGGCGGCCGCGGTTCCTCGCGTGGCGGCGTCGGCTGACCAGGCGATGAGTCCGGTTATCAGATGCATGATGGGAAAGCTCGTCAGCCGGCTGATGTTGCGCGGAATCGTCGTCCCGTGAAATGTTGCAACACGTGAAAACGTGTGAAAATTGTCTCCGCAGCTTGGCGTCGGCCAGCTTCCTTCCCAAATACTTCAGCTCCAAGTGGAGCTTCTCCAAGTTCCAGGTCCCCTCGGGTTCTCCGTGTTTGTGTGCCTTCGGAACCGAGCCCAACGCCGTCATAGGTGAGCCGCAATGGGACCCCCGCCGATCCGGGTCGCTCCGCCTCATTTTCTTTGTGGGTGCTTTGGCACAAAGACAGCGTGGCCGCCCGCTGACGTCTCTCTGCGTGTGTCTCTCTCTCTCTCTCTGCGTGTGTCTCTCTCTCTCTCTGCGTGTCTGTCTCTGCGTGTGTCTGTCTCTGCGTGTGTCTGTCTCTGCGTGTCTCTCTCTCTGCGTGTGTCTCTCTCTCTGCGTGTCTCGCTCTCTCCCACCCGGCAGCCATCTGCGCCGACGGCAGCTACTACAAGTTCCTGTTCAACCAGAAGGGGGAGTGCTCCCGGGACGTGTACGCGCAGTTCCTGGAGATGACGGACGAGAAAATATGAGGCCGCCCGCTCTGCTCGTCCTCCCATCACATTTTGGCGGAGGGGCGGGACTCGGATCCTCCGCCGCACTCGTGCTTTGACAGACTCTGTTTGAGGAGCGCCGGACCAAGGGACGAAAGAGGCGGGAACGGCGGCGGAGCGCCTGGGACGGGCCGGAGCGCCGCCGCCATCTCCGAAGAAACCAAACGCGAGGAGCAAAGAGGGAAAGTTTATTTTGGACACCGCGCCGCTTTGTAAGGAGGTCTTCCAAGGACTCGACAGTGGAGGACTATTTTTAATCACATGGACGATTCTGACTAACACCACCTAACCTAATCGTAGGGAGTGCCTGAAGAGACCCCGCACACGCCGCCGCCGCGCACGCCGCCGCCGCCCGTCCGTGTGCGCATGTATACAAATGTACCATATTTGCGAGGCAGGGTCGGAACGAGCTCACCGCCGGATGCAGCCATGCTTTTGGGGGTTTTTGTTTTGGGTTTTGTTAACGTTCGCAGAGCCGACGGTGAACATGAAATTTGAGCCGACACATTTTCTTAAATGTGTAAACAAGACTGAAGTAACTGCGCAGATTTGTGCAGAAAAGTAGCAAGAAAAAAGTGAATATTCTGCCCCGCCCCCCTCCTGCCCCACCCCATTCTGCCCCGCCCCCCGTCCATCGTGCAATACTGTATCTCTTCCCACATGTGTATTAATTTTTGTGTGTAAAAGCCTTTTTGAGTATCTTTGCTCCGTGAACAAAAGCACTTAGCGACATTGAAGAGGCGTGTTCCTTTGTCAAGAGCTGGATGTTGATTGGACGGATGACCGGCCGCTCGTCAACGATTAAAAAAGCCTCCAGACGGTTTTTCACAAGCATCCATTCAAACAGTTCAACAGAGGTGTGAAGCGGCGAGCGCCAGCGTGTCGGCGCGGCGGATTAGCTATCCGCCGCGCCGCGCCGACACGCGCTAGCGGCATCGTTCTGTCTCCTCGAGCTAACTCGAACCAGCTAATTGGGACGCCAATTAGCTGGTTCGCTCCAAACCAATAGGGGGCAGCGGAGTGCGTGAACAATGCTAAGGTGGGGGTCCCAGGCCAGGCTCCAGAGTGGGGCCCGGTGACCCTCCAGGTCTTCCCACATGCGTCTCTGGACCACCTCTCGTCTTTTCCAAACAAGCTCCGGTTTAGTAAGCAAAAAAGAAAAAAAACATTCTGCGGTTTTTCGTAAAATCCCTTTAATTGGCTCGTTAATGCAGCAGCTCTGGATGGAGGAAACGAGTCCACCCTCGTGCAGCGCCGCCGCCCTCGGGCAGCGCCGCCGCCCTCGGGCAGGGCCGCCGCCCTCGTGCAGGGCCGCCGCCCTCGGGCAGGGCCGGCGCCCTCGGGCAGGGCCGGCGCCCTCGGGCAGGGCCGCTGCCCTCCGGAGACTCGCTGTGGCCTCCTGAGGAGCGGGGGGGAACTGCGCGGCGAGCCGCCCGCAGCTACACACGGTTCCTTTAAGTGCACGTGGTTCCCACTTGACAGAGTTTGGGTGTCAAACACACAAGTTCCACCTTAAATTTAAGGCGGCCTGTTAATCAGCTGTATTGTCCACAAACTCACACTTCATGCTGCCATCACCAGCCGGGTGATCTTGGTTGTTCTCGTGCTCAGCCGTGGCTTCATACTCAACTGTGTCGTACAGTAGAATTCCTGCAAACGCGTGCGTCTCTTCGTCTAACCCCGTCAAGCCTCCACCACCCTCTCGTAAATCCACCAATCAGGGATCCCGCTTGGTCGCCGCCGCCAGGTCGACACGGCGCCGTGAACACGAGCAGAAACGGTGGAGTTCTTCTTCACTAAGCCGTCGTTTGCTTCTTGTATCAAAGCCTGTATAGTTTACCGTTACCGTGGCGATCACCTGTGAGGAGGGGCGGTGCACAGATCTGTTTCTCTCTCACACACACACTCACACACACACACACGGAATGATTGTACAACCTGCATTTAAAATTTGTGAATAAAAATGTCACCTCTGCTTTTACAGTGATGATGTCATCGGTGTGGACGTCATAGATCCAACAGTTACTATTTTCATTTTTGGTTTTTCTGCTACTTTAACTTGAAGACGCCGAACAAGCGGCCGACTGACGTTTGCTCCACAACCCCAGAATATTCACTGTCATCCAGAAGAATTTTTTTTTATACATTTGCGTAAGACTAATCAAAAGTAATCATCAGTTTAGTAATTAGAACCTAAGTTTGACTTCATATTTTTAAAAAGTCAAACTCGGTTGAGTGAAACCTTTGGTGGGCAGCAGGTGATGACATCACCTGCTGCCCACCAACCATGACTCATCACTCTTGGTGCCTCGATTTCAACTTCTGGCTCAAACTCTGAATGGAAGCATTTTTGTTGTTGACCAGTTTCACTGAGGCGGGACCACCTTCTAAAGGAAGACCAGCCCCAGAAAAGAACCTGATACCAGGAGAGGGTAGAGGAGAGTATGGTGAAGTGGGAGGGTAGAGCGGGTAGAGGAGGGTCTGGTAGGTTTCAAGTAGTGGAAAAGCACTGTTTCAGGCAGCTTTTGATGTGAACGTTGTGTGTGTCATTGGTGGCTGGACTCACTGAGGAACCCGGGCTGCTGCGAGAGTGAGACCTCCTCCTCCGTCCGCGTGAGGAACTCGGGCTGCTGTGAGAGTGAGACCTCCTCCTCCGTCCGCGTGAGGAACCCGGGCTGCTGCGAGAGTGAGACCTCCTCCTCCGTCCCTGTGAGGAACCCGGGCTGCTGCGAGAGTGAGACCTCCTCCTCCGTCCCTGTGAGGAACCCGGGCTGCTGCGAGAGTGAGACCTCCTCCTCCGTCCGTGCAGCTTCCTCTCCGCCATCTGCTCGTCCCAGCTGCTTCTGGCCAATCAGGAAGCGCCTCTGGCGGGCCAGTCAGCCGCGTCTGGAAAATCGTCATTTACACTCCAAGACAGCCACTTTTTTTTTTTTAACCGAAAAGAGACGCAAACTAAGAAGCTGTGTTTTAAATAAATTTATATATATATATAAAAAAAAGCATTTACCCACTGAAGCAGAACAAACACCTATCACTTGTTTTTCCTCGTGTAACATAGAATACAATCTGATTAAACGTTTTTTTCCATTTTCTTATTTTTTTTTTTAAGTAGCCAGAACAGAATTTAAAAAAATAATAAAATTTAAAAAAAAAATAACCGAGCAAAGAAGACCGTCAACAACAGAAGGTAACGAACACAGCCAAAGATGAACGAGAGGAGAAAACGGAGCCAATGTAATTCCAAAATAACCAAAAAAAAAATGTAAAAAAAAAAAAAACCCAAAAAATAAAAAACAAGGGTTAAGTGCAGCACTGGTCAGAATCATGTAGCATCGATTCAGTCTAGGTTTGTCTTCAGTTTCCATAGTCAGATAATCTGCTCAAGTACATTGTCTCTAGCTCCGTTAACATGCAAGCGCCATGAAGCTTATGCTCAAATACGCATGGGAATATACCTGTTTGTTTTTTTGTTGTTTTTTTTTTTTTTTTTTTTTTAAATCTTACTGGATATTTTGTAAAATATGAAAAAAAAAAAAAAATTCCGTAGATGTACAGTGGTATAAAGGAGGGTCGTCGTTTTCATGAATGAGCAGGAGAACATCCACCCCGTAGATCCTAGATAGTGTTTTCTTTAAAAAAGGAAAAGAAAAGAGACTACATTCATTTCACCGAACAAAGAGTCAACATACAAAAACAACAACAAAAAAAAAAGATTCCCAAAATATCAGGTGACCTTTTAAATGTCCATCAAGACTTTTTAGCATCTTAATTATCTCTAGATATCGTCCGATCGTTGGGAAACAAACAGAAAAGGGTTCCAAAGACACACTTGTACAACGGAATACTGCATATCTACTCACAACTGGGTTTGGGTGGGGCGACATGGAGGCTAGCTGCCGGAGATGGGAATGTCCACGCGCACACACACGCACACACACGCATACACACACGCACACACGCCTTTCCTGTCTTTCCGTCTGAGGCGCGCTCGTCACCGCCTCTTGGCGCTCCTCGCCGAGTCCGTTTTTGAGTTCCCGCTCAGAGTGAGACGTCCTGCTTCCTCCCAGCCATCAGCAGCTCTTCTTCTCTGATTGATTTGGTCTTTTGCGTCGTATTTCAGTCCTTTGATACGTGGAAGAAGAGGAAGAAGAAGAGGAGCAGGAGGAGGGTTCGAACATTCTCTCGTCCGCAAGTGTTTCCGCGTTTCTTCTTTTTTTTTTTCTTCTTTTTTGGCACCTTGGAGTCGATGATGACCAATGAGGATGGAGGAAGGTGTGAGGCTCGATGCGTTCAAGTGAGGGGGGTGGGGGTTGTGGGCGGGTGCTAACGTGGGGGAGGGGCTACTTGTCGCCCACCTGAACGCTGACCTCCCCTTCCCCAGCTCTGTCCGTGGCAGCGTTGCTGCCGTTGCCGTTGGCGGCGGCGATGGTGGGGCGGGCGGCGGCCTCCTGCTGCTCCTCCTCACTCTTCAGCCGCTTGGATTCGGGCTGCTCCTGCACTTCCCCGTTCTGCCTCTTGGTGGGCAGCGAGGCCGAGGCCGAGGCGTGAGCGGCCAGCAGGTGCAGCGGGTTGGCCACCGCTGCTCGGGACACACACACACACACACACACACACACACACACACACACACACACACACACACTCTGCTTTATTACTATTAGACTGTAGTGTTAGCTGCAAATTAAGTCCTTAACGTTTCAAAAAAAGAGTGCAATATGGTTAGAATGTGGAGTTCAAGTGGTTGAAA
>CAAKHG010038221.1:0-20760 GCA_901007715.1 Dactylopterus volitans | reverse complement strand
GTATTTGTATTGGAACTGTATTTTACATAATGTTGTAATGATATAGAGCGATCAGCCATAACATTATGACCTCTGCGTGTTTACCATACAATATAATGAAACCGCCCTGCAATGAAACATCCCTCCAGGAGGAGTTCTGTGCAGATTTTTCATTGAATCTGTTTCAGAGAAGTGTCCCTCATATTTTGTCGCCCAAATCCAAATGAGTAGGAAGATCAAAATATTGGGGACACCTCTCAGTACGAGCCAGTACAGCTCAACAGCATCGCAAATTTCAGCCCCAATAACAGTAATTAAAATGCATCAACACCTCTCTCAAACAGATTTGGTAAAGGGAGAATTTATTGCAAGTCTGTTGCTTTATATTCTGTGGTAAACATGCAGTGGTTTCAATGTTGTGGCTAATCGGTTTTTAGCCATGCAGGACAAGGGTGTAGAGTGTGGGCATTCCACCAGTAGATCTTTCAAAAAGTGCTGCACCACAGCATCAGCTAGCAATAAGAGCTGCTGGCAGCAGCCACAGTTTGCGGCGCGCTCATGCATTTTTTTTTTTCAGCTTCCATTCCAGTGTCTGACTGAAACCTCACGGTGGGTAACAGCACAGCGAGTGACATCAATTTTTTAACCCTGGTTCTGGCTGAGGCGCGACTTAACGCTGGCGTGGAGCTAACCGGCTGCTCTCAGCAACATGGGAAGCTGAATACTCAACACCGTATGAAACTTACTGACAGACTTCACAATCCCACAAACTCACACATGACTTGTGTGCTCCAGCTGTGTTGTTGCTAATTGCCCACATATTGACGTTATGTGTATTTGCACACTCAACTGCACCTTGAGTACTTCTCTTTCTGACTCCACATAGAGAGCCAAAGGCCACAATAGGGTGTTGAAAAGTATGAAAAGGAGCGCAACATGCATCAATTGACCAAATTTTCCACCGCAGCGATGCCAGGAGGAATTGTCCACCATATTTCAAGAAGCAGAACAGAAATTAAAAACAAACAAACAAAAAGGACAACATGAAGTCAGTTATTCAAAAAAAAAAGAAAAAAAAGAAATAAAGACATGCATATATCTGTGTGTGTGTGTATGTGTGTGTGTTTACGATCCAGTACTAAAAGGCCACGTTCCGAAATGGTTTCAACATGCGTCTCCACATGTTAATCGAGTGACCTTTCGTGTCTCCCCACTGTTTATGCAAATAAGACACAACGTCGACATGATTTCTGTTTGTGGTGACCAAAATGCAGTGCTCACGTTTCCAAAGCGCTTCTTTGCTCTGCTCAAGACTGCAGCGTGCGCAGTACCTGCTGCGGCTCCTCGGTCCTGGAAGTGAATGTAATGGATGGCTGCCGGCTGTCGGCTGTTTTTTTTTTTGTAAATGAGGCCAGGGAATGATTGGCAGTGAACATTCCACACATCAGATTGAGTCGGAAAATGTGTAGCATGTCAGTGCTTGGACAGCAGGCATCATCAAAGCTCTGATGTGTATCGACTGGCTGTGTGCGGACACACACACACACACACACAGACAAATACGCGGCCCACGAGATATTGGTGCTACACGAGGATTCTGCCGTGCTTGAATTAAGTCTTTTTTTAAAGCAGTTATGAAATAAACAGAACTGTGTGAAACTGCGATGGCATCAAGGTCAGCGTGCTCCGATAACAGAAATCAGCCGATTCCTGGGATTGGACGAAAGAGAAGGGAGGCTATCTATTAAGTGTGAATACATTATCTACTTGTTTATTTCAACGGTATAAAAACAAAAAAACAAAACAGACGTGTGTCAGAAAGTTTATATTTTCAAACAAACCCGTTCATCGTAGTCATTGTTTGGGTAATTCTGTAAAAGGGAAAGAGTAAAATTATTTTGTTAAATATAATGTTGAATATGAGCAAGGCTGACAATTCAGACCAGGGGCTCTATTCACAAGGCTTCCTAAAACAAATATCAATGGTCATAGTAAGGACATTTAAAGAAAAGTCTTAGAATTCTAACATCTTTACAAGGATGTTGAAGGAGCCCTTAAAGGAAGATGAAAAATAGAGAAGTATTTTAGGGACTTTAGATACTTGAGTTCAATTTCTTTATGAGAAAATACTGCAAAGAGAAAGACGTGTTCATGGACATTTCAAATCAAATCAAATCAAATCAGTTTTATTTATATAGCTCCAAATCACAGCAGAACTTATCTCATGGCGCTTTACAAGAAGAGCAGGTTGAGGCTGCACTCTTTCCCTTTGTTGATGGGGGCATTAACGAGCGCCTCTCCCATCCTGATCATGCACTAAAACTAGTTGTGTATGTAAATTAATATGAACAATTATTACAAATATCCGCTACTTTTTTACTTTACAGTGATGTTCTTGGAATAAATTGATATTCAGAATTACACAATGCCCTAATAGTCAATACAAATTTAGACCTAAAGATTGCACTGCAAATTTTGGGGCTGTTATCACAAAAAAAATGTAGAATATCTTTGTTTTTGTTTTTTAATCAACCAGTTGTATTCTGTAAACAGAGCAGACCACACCTCCTTGTGAAGATAAAAGTGACCCTCTGCATAGCTCAGAGAACTAAATTGAGACTCTGTGCTCGATGAGAGGTCTCTGACTGGATTGTGAGATTATTTCATGAACACGGGCTGTGACCTGTGTGACGCCCGGCTTAGCACCTGCATGCATTTACGTCGCCGCTTTGAGGCGGACGTGTTGAAAGTGGGATTGAACAGGGCCAAAGCTGTTATGTGTCTAGTATTGACGATCAAATGAAACTGGGATTTACTTTCCCTTTCGAGCAATAAAGACTGTGATGCCGCTGCTGCTGTTTTGCATTAAAAAAAAAAAAGAAAAAAAGGTTTTTCAGATTTGAATTGTTAGATCAGAGAATCCACAGCGGTCAGTTCCAATTGACATCAATCATTTGTGTCATCAAGCTAGTTTTTTGCCTGTTTTTTTTTCTTTTTTTCTTTATGGCGCTAATGAATAGACAAGTGATTGTAGGATTGCCGAAGCTCAGCTGGAAGTACAGTATGTGCTCCGCTGGGGACCACTGGAGCTGGAGGACTGCTCGTCCCCATGCCCATATTGGATTAATGGAGTTTCCAATCTCCACCGCAATTTCCATTTCCCGGGGAAATGTAGATGAACCTTAAATTATCATCCGTAATTCCACAGGCAACAACACCCAGAATATACAACAAAAGTATGCATTATCTTTGTTGCAAACGTCACTCTTTGTGTGTGTGTGTGCGTGTGCGCGCGCGCGTGTGTGTGCGTGCTCACATATGTGTGTAATTAGTGGCACCCGGAACACATTCATCCCTGTATTTCCATTTTGGCAACATCATCCTAATTCTCGGAGCATGAGACAATTTGAGACAGAGTTTTATTCAATCCTCTTAAGGCAGCTTTGTTTTGCTCATTCGCTGTCTGCTGGGAATTGTGTTTGTTAACGTCAGACCGGCAGCTCTAATCCCTGCCCACAACCCGCTCACTCCACAAATGTCACTATTAATCCTAATGCCTCGATTATGTGCATGTTCTTCCCTCAATCTTGTGACATAATCTTTGTGCGTGTGTGTGTGTGTGTGTGCTGGTACGCGTTGCCCCTGAAACAGGAATCTCACCGAAGGTAACTCTGTTTTGTATTTCTCCCTCACCTGCAAGGATCAACCTTCGCCTCCACGTCTTCGCCTTTCCGCGCCGCTCTGTTCCCTGCCTGTGACGGGTCTTTTACGACTTCTTATGTTACTCTTTCTACCCTCAGACCCGAGGAACCTAATTGGGAAAAGGAGAGCATTTTCTACTTTTACTCCCCGTCCCCCGGCTTATAATGTATTTCTTTTTTCTCTCCCTCGCTCCTCATTGCTTTTCTCTAACTTCCTCTACACTCCTAATTTTCTCCATTCCTGACATCCTGCGTCTCATCTCGTCTCTTCCTCTGATGCAGGAGAATCACACAGCTGCTGTTACAAAGCCCAGGTTCAGGAGTGCGTTTGAAAAATGTAACAATTGCGCAGCATCCCTGTCTCCATTTTGACAACTTTGCCTGTGTTTGCCTTGTTCTCTCCTCCGTCATCAATTTATACCTCGCACAGAAAAAAAAAAATTCTCCCACCCGAACCTTCTCTTCGTTCACATTCACTTTTCATACAAGACACGTAAGTGCATGGTTTTGAGATAAATGAAAACATGCAATTTAGCACTGTCAAAGGTAAGACGCGCACGCAGTTTATCACGTAACAGCAGCAGACAGGCATATCCAGGGGCAGGGCCAGAGGGGCATGGCTACAGATGAAACATGATTTTTTTTTTTTTTTTTTGTCAAAAGCCGCCAATGACACAATGGGGGGCACTTCAGGTGACAGAGAAACAATCACAAACTTTGGCACTTTAAATAATTCTTGCAACAACAGTGACGCTGCGTTTATGTTACACTTGGGGGCTTGCAATCACGGGAAAGTTTCAGCCTGGACGCAGGTATTTTGGGATTATTTAGGGATTTAGATATTTTATCAGTTAAGATGAACCGCGAGATAATTCCGCCAGAAATCCCTCCCATTCAAAGCGGTGAGCATCACTCTTCAGTTCTCCCTGAGTGATACAAGCAGGAACAAAATGCTGAAGACCTGAGCTGTTCTGAACATGACAAAGTCACTCTGCAAGATCTACCGCATGAAACCAGCATAGCGCAGGGGCGCATCGTGATACGTGCACAACCTCACTGCTGTAAGTGATAGGCTTTTTACTTGATGGTTCAAAAACCAAGATTAAACCACCATGTAACCCCGTATCATGACTAGAAACCTCATTTACCTCAGTGGCAGAACATCAGACCTTTATGGGAAGCAAGCTTTTATCAAGCCCCGTTTCCACCAATCAGTACACTTTTTTCTGCATTTCCAGATTCCAGACTTTGTTTTTCTGTGTAAAGAGGCAATACATAATGCGGGAGTTAGGGAATACAGCAGCACGGAGCAGCAAGGAGCCAGAAGGTTCTGCAGCTGGTCTCTCAGAGAGGGTGGCGGAGGGCTTCCAGCAAATGGCTGAGCAGCGACGGACCAAAAGATAATCTGCAGTGATTATCTTGTCAAAGTCGGAGTGGTGTGGACAGAAAGACGTGGAGGTGGTTCGACATGATGTCCATCCGGAATGACTCCTGCCCCCCATGTACGGTTTGCGGTGGAAAAGCAAACCAGATCCAGGGTTTACCAGTCTAATGCATAACGCAACGTACTGAACTGCTTGGTGGAAACGGTGTTTAAGAGAGGTGCCTTTACTTTTTTTTTTAAAAGTCTAGTGAATTGTATTTACCATAAAGCTTCCTCATTTTCTGAATTGCACCCTGGAGAAGCACTCAACTTCAGGCGGTTGTGATAAGGCCCCTGTACGTTTGTGCTGTTAATTGATGCTCACGTCTACTGTCAGCTGCGTCTAATCTGATCCACCAACGACCACTGATGTCATTTAAACAAGGAGAGAACCTACAATGCCACTGCCGCCATCACCGCTAATAAAATGAAACATCTATTTGAATCACTTTTAAACAGATTGTGCTCATTTTTATCAGTACTTCTGACCCACGTATTTTTTTTCTATAGATATTCTACTTAAATAGGGAAAAAGGAAGATGTCCGCTGCGACGTCCATGGGTGAGACTGTGAGAGAGCTCAGATCCATCCGTTATTTCAAACAGAACCCTCAAAAATATTACAGTGCTGCTGATTAAATTCGGGTCCTGTGAGGGAAAGAGGTCACAAGGCATCGCATTACGGATGTGAAGAGTTCTTCAGAGGGAGAAAGGAGGACAGGCGAGGTGCAGGCGAGGGTCGGAGGAAGCGAGACGATGAGAGAGAGTCTCTTAATTTGTCGATGAACTTGGTGATGAGCAGCGTCTGCTTGAGTTATCAGCCGCAGTGGTTCTCAGACATTTTCTTTCAAGGCACGTCACTTAGGAAGCCAACAAAGCTTTGCAAATGCTTAAGCCGCCATTAGTTTTTTTTTTTTTTTTTTTGGCAAGGTTGTGAAAGGCATGCATATTTATTCCTCGGTCTCTTTATTAAGATGCCACAAGGAAATAAAGGAAACTTGCACATAGTTTTAGAAAATACAAAAAAAAAAACTGAACACAATTCTTCCGGGGAGCTAAAGTCAGTATTTCGTGGGACTTCCTTGTGCTTATCTTGAACCATCGTGGGAAAGATTTCTAAAGTAATCTTGTGCTCGATCACGATTCCTTCAGAACTACATAAAGATTGGGCGGCCTCTTATTTTTCTGTTTCTTATTACGACGGAGGCCAGTCCATCATGGTCACTGTTTCAGCAGCAAATATATGATTTCACAGCATGAGCAGTGTGCTTGGGATTACTGTCACGCTGGGACATAAAACTGTTTCCAATTGTGCACTTCCCAGAAGGAACGGCTTGATGAATCTAAACGTCTCTGTACTTTCAGCATTCATAATTCCATCAGTCTGGAAGACGCCGCTGGCAGGCATGCGAGCCCGAACCATGACAAGACCCTCCGCCATGTTTTTCCAACCCTTCTTCTCATATTGTCAGCATTCGACCGAAACATTTCAGACTCTGAGTCATCACTCCGACGTGCTCTTTGCTATTGATCCTCACCCTGATCTTTGCCGGCTTTCACATCGCTCAGCTTTTCTGCACTGCTCCACTTCCACAGAGGCCATTCCTCATCGAACGTCCGCACAGTGGCCACGTTCCTGCTCTTATCCCTCAGACGACAATATTTAGAATTTGATGCAGCTCGTTTAAACCACACACTCTATTTTGGACAGCCGCTCCAGCACTTCCTAATTAAGAGGTGTGATGTGTCAGAATTATGCTTGTTTTCGGAGCATTCTCTCAACATGCACACAGCACATTTGTAATATGCGCCTCATTTGGGGGTCACCGCGACCTCTTTTGTCGTTTGCAGCTGTGTGCATTGTAAACAAACCAGTTGACAGTTTGCAAATGTGGAGCATGATGACAACAATGGTGCAGAAAGATGTGAGACATGAAAAATAATTAAATTCCTCGTTATGCTGATCAAAGTATGCACGGCTGCATGTGAACAGGAATATTCATTTTTATTTATAAACGGCCTAGTTGGAATATTGACGTTTTTGGGGGAATAAGGGTGAAAACGGAAGTATTGCCTGCACGCAAACGCAGCCACCGTAACAGGACCAACTTGGCATTCAGATGAAGATGCCCGATGCTGAGCAAGTTCTTTGTCGGACATTTTCCCCGGCTCTCAGAGAACAAGCTCTGAAGGCTGGTTTCCGCTGGAGCTGGCTGTGCCGCGTTCCAGCTGCACGGTGGTTTTGATCCATCTCCCTCACGTCTCAGCGTCCCACTGGCAGCGGCTCAGAAGCCGAGCGTGGCGTCTGCAGGATTGTGCTGACTTGCCGAGACACAGCAAACACGGGAAGATGAGGAAATTGTCCCTTGGATAACTAGGTTACCTACTCCATTGTCTGTTTATTGTCTCTTTGTTGTTGTTTCTGCCACGTTGCTGTAACCTAACAGAGTTCATGCAATTTCCTTCTTTCAACTTGGAAGATGAACCGGTCACCATCTGTAGCAAAAATCCTCTGACCACTTAACTTCTGTCCTGCTTTCACTATTGATTATTAAACTATTGACTATTGATTATTATTCTGTGTGTGTCGTGATGAGACATGATCAAGTGTCTGTCTTTACTTTGAAAATCAACCCACTTATTTTATTCCTTTCTTCTCTCTCCCTGTCCCATTCAATCTCCTCTACGCAGTTTAACACCTGATTTCAGCCCAGCTGTGACAGCAACCATAATAGTTCAACTCCTTTTAACCATCTTGATTATCAACTTTGATATGTAAATTCTACATATCGGACATCGCTCATTCGGGTTGGAACTTCCATGGCGGCTGTTTCCCGTCAGTTTGGACTCTCCTCTGAGGCCACGGCGGTATTGCTGCTCTGCCCATCCATCACTTTCCTGTCATTGCAGTTCTAGAACAGCTTTTATTTTTACAACAAATCAAAAGATCATTCTCTCTAACAGACAGCAGAAGCATCATTCAGACCAGAGGACTGTTTTTTAACATTGCTTTTTGGCATTACTGAATCACCTCCAGATTGAGGTAAACATTGAGAACAATGGGGTCCATAGAGAAAAGTCTCAGGTCAGTAATTCTGATACTTCACAAGTGTAGTGAAAGTAGTGATAAAGTATGTGAAATCTATGATAAATTCAAACATCTAAAGACCACAAGGAAAAAGGATAATCGTCACGTATAAATTATGTTAACCTGGACTTTAATATTCTGAATGTTATCATTTTAAAAGTCAGAATTAAATTGTTCAAATTAAAGACCTCAGTCAGAATAAATTAATACATTTAGTGGCTTGAATGCAAACTAATTCATAATGTTATATTTTAAAGGGAAGTAAAAAAGAGCAAATTTAAAAACAATATACAAATAAAACGTAAGCCCATCAAGCAACATTTAAAATTACAACATTTATAAATACCTTTTTTTTAAAAAATGGGTTAAGTAATGGGAAGCAGGCCACTGGCAAAGGTCACTGACCTTGTCTTATATGAGGGTTTTGAGGATGACTAATGTTTGTGTTCATAGCTTTAACACAGCTGGTCTGCTTCAGTGTACCTGAGCGTATCAAATCAGGTCCCATGTAAACAGTTGACCTGAATTCTTCAAAATGAATGATTTCAATCGGAATGGAAAGGCATGCGCATGTGACTGCAGCTAATTGCGGCGCACTCGTCGTGGTGCAGTGGGTGTGCAAGCCCACTGCACATGCCCAGGCACGGGACGGAGGACGGGTCACGATATGCACCAAGCACAAGCACTGACATCACAGGTCTGACGGTGCCCGTGTAGCATGAAAAGCCCTCTAAGTCTGTGGTTATCTGGAATACACTGAATTTGTGTGGAAGCCAATATAATAGACGACCAGCATCTTTCCAGTTGGTGTTAGGCAGCAGGAAAGCTGTCCAAACACACTGCTCTAACATCTCCCACAGATATTGACCAGGTTCTGGGAATCCTGAAGTCTACAATTCCCATAACTTTATAATTGTCAAAGCCGTCTTGTTATGTAGGGAAACATCTGCGTTCATTAAGTCTCTCCATTCAATACGCTGGAGTTAACGGTTAAATAAATAAAGTTTCCAAGCAAGCAAGAGGGTTTTTAAAATACTTCTTAAATCTTTGCGATCACGTCTGATCCAGCCACATCAATTACAGAGATGCGAGCCTCCTGGAACACCACGGCGACCACGGTGATTATGTTTTTATAAGAATCAAACTGAGCAGTCAACATATTTGCTGGGATAAATAAGTGTGCAGCTTTAACAAATCAGAGGCAAACGGAATACATCACTACGTTTGGAGATTGGAGAAAGTTACATCTGAATCATTGGCAGAGGTGGAGCGGTAGATTAATCCTGAGCCGCCGCGGTTCGGATGTCAGCTTGTTGAATGCAGTCATACAAACGAATATTTCTGAGTCGGGGGGGAAGAAGTCACACATGACCCACACTTCGATCAAGGCGGTGGTAATGTGCCTAAAAGGAGTTTGCCAACCGCCATTAAGCAAACAAAGTAGAAGAAGACGGAAGATGACACGCAGGACCTCGAGGACCCGTCTGCTTCCTTTAAATCAGCGGTGTTAGAAAATTTCGAGCTCCCTGTGGACTACAACAATCATGAAGTGCGATTGAGTTGAGGATGATGGATAAAACGAGGGCGGTGTGCAGCATCACTCGGCTGTGCCAATCACTGAAGCCCGGCGAATGACAGCAGGAAGCCAACAGCCTCTCCCTGCTCATATAAGAAGCTTCTGCATGTGAACGCGGATAGGACCAAAGACATAACTGAGGCTATCGGCATTTCCATTTCAACGCCTGTGAGACCATACCGCCATTCCGAGTGGGTTGAAATTTTTGAGCCCACAAAATACTTGTGAAGTTTCAGAGGTAAACAGCCAAATCCAGTATCGCAGAGGTAAATGGCGACCACTTATTCTGATGTAGAAAAAAGTGAAGAGGAAAAAAACATGAAATGTAGCTATCCTGCCTGTAAGCCCCGACATTAAAATCCGACTCAATTGACATCGTCTTCATCATGCTTTTAGCTCAAAGCTGCTCGCCGTTACCCTGCTAGCTCGAAGCTTGCTTGGGCTTGTGGGCACAAACACGAGTGCAGCCATGTATGTCTTGTTTACCGTCTAATACAGTTCAGCCAGGTAGTTCTAAAGGGCGCTAGGTGTGACAAACTAACTTGCAGCACTTTCTAAAAAAAAAACCTTCAAATTATGCATATGAGACATTTTGCAGCCTTTTACCCCACTGTACCAAACCATAACCCCAAAACTGATGTACATACCGAATGTTGACTTATGTGTATCTCTATACTCCTGGTTATTGGCAATAGAGATGTATTTGATGTCACAATCAGGTACAAACCAGTATGACTGCAGAGATCAGACCAGAAACACAGGGAAGGTCCGTAAAATGTGGGTTTAACGCAGAAAACTAGGTCAACATATGTGAAGCTCGCACAAAGGCAAGCAGCGCAGCGGCTCAGCATGAAGATTGTCATCACAGGAAAACACCAGCATGATGGCAGACACGCTCACACTAAAGCATCGTTGTGGGGAAACGCCAAGCAGATATCGAGGTCAGGGACTGAGGGCGGAGGTGACTTCTGGGATTGAGACGAGGCAGGTGAGTCGGTAACAGGCAGGGTCAGAAACGGGGAATCAGTTGGGGAAAAGGTGCTGGACTCTCAGATGGGAACGACGAAGAACAATCTGGCAGTAAATGTAGGTAACTGACAGTGATGGGAATTACGGTGTTAGGAAAACATTGTTACTTTTTTCACTAATGAGCAATCAAAATAGTTACCGTGTCCATCATTACAGCACCGTTACCGTTACTGACAGTAAAATATGGCACTCCGAGTGATCCGGCCAGGCTCTCTCAGCCATGAAGGAGGAAGAGATGATGATGGGTTAAGGTAAAGTAAATTTTCATGGTGAGCCAACCAGAGGCAGAGTGGGGCACACACACACACACACACACACACACACGGACATATTCGCACACACATATCACAAATGATCAAGACGGAAACAAAGTGTTTCTCCATGTCGGTTTGTCTCACAATGTCCCACAGCAACAGTGAAATATGGATTTACACAGTCGGTCGAGTGGCTGTCGAGGGATCGAAAGGTTACTGGTTCGGATCATCACCTCCGGCAGAGACTGTGTGTGTATATTTGAACATGTAATACAACAGTTACTTTCCCTGGTAAGTAGTCAATTGCCTCATGCTGTAAGTAAGTTACTACCTCAATTACATTTTTTAAAGTGCTCATCAGTGTTCACAAAGGAGTCTGTTTACTGGCTTGACAGGTGAGTGGGGTTGGCCGCGGTGGGCGTGGCTGAAGCAGGGGGACTGGAGAAGCGCCGGCGGACGAGGGTGCGTGGTGAGGTTTGCGTGCGGCGCGAGCGAGTGAGCCGGGTTAATGCGGAACTGCGACATTTGAAGCATAACACTGCATTGTTTGTAACTGGGTTGGTAAAATGGTAAACGAGAGGTGGGGAAAAAAAAAAACAAAAAAAAACAAAGTCAACTTACTTTTGTCCGCACATGTGCGTGCATGCGTGCGAGCATTTGCGTGCATGTGTGTAATCCAGGGATTATCTAATGTGGACTAATATGGATCCAGCCAGTCATCCTGCTTAATGTCCAGCGGTGAGCCCTGTTACACACAGATTTGAGTCTGTGTGTAATCCTGCCTTTTTCACTCACTGCCTCTAATTAAATGAAGCTGAAGGGGAAAATTAACTTCTACAAGACACGGCGAGGAAGCATAGTAGACCTCACGCTCATCTGCTATCGCGCATGCTCAGAGAGAGGATGTGTGAGTAATTGGTATCCCTGTTTGAAAGATTAAAAACAATTTGGAAATTTTAAGCAAAGGACTCCTGTAGCAGCAGCTGCTGCTACTACTTAAGCACTTTAAATCAAGCTAAATTGTTCGCTAAATCATAATTGCGTCGCATCCGCATGGCCGGGTGGTCTTAGATGTCAAACTGGGTAATTACGTTTTAATTATTGCACAGCGCACGTTTTCTGCCCCGCGAGTGACTCGCTTTTCTTGAGAAACATATCCAAAATTGAACGACTTGTACAAAGCGGGATCTATCACCTTTGTCTGATTTTCCAGCGGTGAAGCTGACTCATGGCATTGGAACAGCCAAAGCACGACTCAGACCGTGAGCCACAGCTGGCAGTGACCGTCGAGTCGATGTGTCCTTCCTGTCCACCGGCATGAATATGCGTTACGCTGCACCGTGTCTGCACTGTTAACTCTCTCCAGGTCACGGAGCCAATTAGCTCTTTTGCTTATGCGCAGAAAATCAAGATGAGGCAGTTAGGATGCCAAGTGTCGTCGTCCTTTACTTTGCCCTGCCCGGATTCAATTTTTTTCCAATGGAAATAAACATGTTAAAGGGACATTAGACACACACATTTTGTTTTTGCTCCATTTGCACTTTTATCAACGCTTGAATGTCGTTTTTCCCCCCCCCCACAACATAGATGAGAAACGAACGCTGCCGCCCCCCCTCGTCTCTGTAATGATCGCGTCTGTGTCACTGTTACTCGCATGGTGATGATGGGACAAACACACTCTGTCTTGCTTTGAAACAATGTGCAAAAAAAAAAGTGGCAGTCAGCTGCCCACACGGGCTCATCCACCCACAGATGTAAGTTATCTTTATATCAATAGACAAATATCAATTTCACAACATTCCTTTATGTCACTTTCATTGTGTTGGCCTTTCGAGTCAATACAGGATGGCGACAGTATTCAGATGCCTAATTCATTGAGACGTTTAAATGCCACGTTTGAAACAGTAAAGAGATCTAAACTCCAGTGTTTTACTTAAGTAGCTACAAAGAGCCCCTCACCTCCGCTGTTAAAGAGGACGCAACAAATATCAGGCTTAATGAGACAGTGAGTGAGACAAGTTCAAATGCTCATCGCGTCTTCTCCATCACTGGCGGCGCCACAGACGCTAATTCATCAAATCTGCAGTCAAACGGATTCATTGAATCACCCTCACCCCACGTTTGTCCTTATTTCCAGAGAGATTTGTGTGACTGACAACACTTTCCATCCGCTCAATTGTTTGGTTGGGATCGGAAACAAAGCCTGGCAGCGTGTGACAGCTAATATGCTCGCTTTTCATCTCGTTGGGGGTTGTGAAAGGTTTGTTTCTATTTATAACCCAAGAAAACACAGACGCAAGTGAGAGCTGTTTTGTGAAGAGTGTGAAAAATCAGATTTTTCATCTGCATGTCAGACTCCATAACAGCAGAAAGGCCAAGCAGTTAAACCCCATCAGGCAGCGCAGCGCTGATGTCGACATCCACTGAGACCTTGTAAACTAAATGTTATGGATCCAAATGCTGCAGAATCAGAGCGAGGTCCCCTGACACTTTGCCTAAAAAAAATGGAGCCATGTACTTTGAGTTAGAAATAGGGGGGGAATAAACTGTGGCTTAACAATGAAAGATTTTAATGATGAAGTTAAATCTCCACTTTAAACACAGTTCGGTGTCTGCTTTATCTTCCTGTAACACAGCTGAAACGAGTTGGCCAACGTTAATGCTGACTCAACCGTCCAGGTTTGATTGCAGTTATGGGTTTGTAGTGTAGGAAAACAGTTTATGGTTGATTTACAAAACCTTTAGACAACGCTAAGTTCAGAACAGAGATGGGGGGGCGCTGCCGGGTTCTCTTGAGATCGGAGGGTTACTGGCTTGATCAGCTCCAGCAGACGTCTTGCCCAAGTGTCCTCAAACACCACCTTGCGTCGCAGCCATCGTGTTCCGATGTGAGTGTGTGGCTATACAACACGTAGAGTGCGAGCCCATTTACAGCAAGAATCAGTCCATCAGAGGTGGTGAAAAAAATGAACCGATATCATGTTGTGTGGTATCCATTAAGTACTCAAACCAAATGAACGCTTTGTTAAGGTTAAGGGGTTTGTTAGAACACCATCCGGACTCCCAACTGACATTGAAAAAGAAGAGCCGACGAAAAGGATCTAACGGCGGTCCCGTTTGTCAAAGTTCAAGTGCGGCGTGGGGCGTGGAGCACGCGCGCATGCATTGTCTACCTGAACTCCGACTAAGGTGTAAACATGCCGTAGAAAATCGAAATTCCAATCGCATTATCTGGGTGTCTTAATCGGAGTTCTTCAGTTGTCCAGTTATCGTCGGATTAAGGCAATAATTTGTTTTTTTCGAGTGTCATGTAAACGTACTGACTGTTAATATTACTGTCGTTGATGTCACTGTGCATTTCTTTATCCCCAATGCCCCAACCCCTCTCTCTCTCTCTCTCTCTCGCTCGCTCTCTCTCTATCTCTCTTCTCTCTGTCAACCCAGCCGGTCAAGGCAGATGGCCGCCCACCTCGAGCCAGGCTCTGTTCAAGGTTTCTGCCCGTTAAAGGGACATTCTTCCTTGTCGCCGTTGCCGAGCGCCTGCTCATGGGGGAACTGCCGGTTCTCTGTAAATTAAAGAGTACCGGCTCGACCTGCTCTACTTCTTTTGTTGTGATTCGACGTTATATAAATAAAACTGACTTGACTTGACTTGGGGTTTTCATGAACAGCCCGCTCTAGGCTCTCCAGAGGATGGTCCAAAAAAGAGAGGTCTACCAGTCTACCAGTCTCTGGGAGAAAATGCCTTGTTGATGCCAGAGGTCAGAGGGGAGTGGCCAGACTGGTTCCAGCTGACAGAAAGGAAACTGTTACTTCACCACTTATTATAACTGAGGTATGCAGAAGAGCATCGCTGAACACATGAAACATCAAATGAAGCAGATGGGCTACAACAGCAGAGGACCTTTTATCTGGTACAACTCAAGTTGCCAGTAACTGTATAATTACTATTGCTGCTTAATGACATCTAAAACATTCAATTTTAGGTAGTTTTTGTCCCTTGTATTGACGTCCTGTTTGTTTATTTGCGAGAACAGAATCATTGTTGCAAATAAATAAACTATGGTTGCAAATAAGTAAATTTGTCTTCTAAATCTGACCCATAGCAACTGTTTTTCACCTAATGTCGCCCATACGGGACCTTTCAGGCACTATTCCTTTACTTTAGTGCTCCTGTTTAACAAATAACATCGTGTTATGTCTTTATCAGTGGCAGTGCTTTCCCTGTCAACATGACAAACTGTAAAAATAAAATAAAATAAAACAGATGCAGAAAAACAGCGTTGTTCCACTTTAACATAATTTCATGCCAAACTTCTTTTCTCATCAAACTTTTGTTGTGAGCACTTAAATGCTGGGGATTGAGCGTTGACATCAAAGGAATGCAACTGCAATTTAAGTGTCGAATTGTTGCCTAAGACACAATAAGACTTGGGCGCCAGCAGGTTGAAGCTTTTTGGCACTAATGAAAGGAGTTTGTACAGAGGAAATTGTCAAAACTGTCTCCCGCTGTTCCCACAGTCTTTTCTTTCCTCCAATTCCGTAAAGCCAACGAGAATGTTTAGGGCATGTCTGGGAAGAAAACCGTGTAAAAAACTTGATACATTTATATTCCTTGATGCATTTACCTGTGGCAGTCATATATCACATAAACATATGAAGAAACAAATGAAAATATATTCTGGAATTTAATTGCTCAAACAGAAAAGGCTGAATTAAAAAAAAAAAAAAAAAATCCTAAAAGAAAAGTTGAGAAATTCTGTATCTACGTCCTCTAAGCATTATACTGTTCTTATCCTGTGGCCAGTTTGTTTTCAGCTCCCATTCCACGCCCTTAAAAGAGCACTGACAACCCTCAGCATGTGATGCGACAGTGCGACCCCATCACCATTCATATTAGAGGTCTTAAAACAAGTTAAATATGACATGAATTTGGACACCGGATCCAAAAGAGTACCAGTTGACACTTGGCCGATAAAAATGGCGAGAACTTGCAAAAACTGCGATATGATGAATAAGAAAAAAAAAAAAAAGTGATTACCCAACACAACGTTCTCATTAGGCCACTACCTTTATGTAAACATAAGCAAGCATACTACATCACAGAAAGTGCTGGGAATATTCGAGTTCTCGTCTCGTTTTATTTCAGCCCTTAATAAACACATGGCCCGAATTTACAAAACATTGCTGAGTCAAACAACTTCCGCTGTCATGGAACACACTGGTGAAGTGCTTTGCTCGGTCTTTTGTGCTTATTTTTCTTGGCAAATGGGACTGACTAAGACTTTATAATGCCTTTTTCGCAGGGTTCGCAGCTTTTCGGTGTTCAGTTGTGTAATTACATCACTTCATAACGTTCCCAAGGCAACATGGATGTTGCGTTTACTTCTCGTGCAAACTTTCTGCAAAGGCGTGAGTTTTTTTGCAAGGAAAATGTGGGGATTATGAAATCATGCAAGCCCCACATAATTCATGCATTTTGGGTGGAAATCGGCGATGCGGCAAAAGTGCGACATCTTTGAAAAACGGTGACCATGAATAAATATGCAGGCTTTGGCTGATTATGCGCTGAATCATGCGATCGC
This sequence comes from Dactylopterus volitans, assembly GCA_901007715.1. Taxonomy (NCBI): domain Eukaryota; kingdom Metazoa; phylum Chordata; class Actinopteri; order Syngnathiformes; family Dactylopteridae; genus Dactylopterus; species Dactylopterus volitans. The sequence goes on along the minus strand of CAAKHG010038221.1, from coordinate 4,126 downwards.
AAAATTGTGTTTTTCCCGAGGAACTGATGACGGAAACAGCGGTTTCACACACGGCTCTGAAACCACTCAGTCGCACCAGTCGAGAAAGAGCTAGGAGTTTAGATGAAGATGATCACTTCATCTATTGAACGTCACCCAGGAGAAATAGGTCCCTTCATCAGCTGGGGAGTGAACTTACAGTTGGATAAGAAACCCTTTTAAACAGTATGAGTGTCGGGCGTGTGGTTTATGTTGTCCTTCACAAAGTTAAAATGTTAAACGCAGCTTTATATCAGAGCCCCCACCGTGGAAATTCAAAACTCTGCCTGTGTATCAGTCTATCAAATGCTAAAATTTTGTCAGCAAGTGGCTAAAATCAACAGCTTTCCTACTCTGAGAACCATGAAAGTCAGTCCTGCATTTCAGTAACCTCGAAATTGGCTTAATGATGTGTATGGTTTAACAGTTTTAAGTCAATGCCCCAAATATCCTTGAAATTATTTCCAATCGCCTTTTCTCATATCGTAGATGAATACCGACACTGCCACCACTTCCCCATTCAAATCTGGAATTCCTCCAATTGACAGGGAGCAAAGTTCATCTATAACAGCGGTTGATCGCGGTTCAGAGTTCTCTTTGAGCATGGATAAAAACAACTCATTGGGACTAAATTCTAATTCAACGCTGTTTAAATTTGCAACACGTCGGTGGAAAAAACCACATTGCTGCTGTTAATTGGCGTAATCATTGCAAAAAGACCTAGAATTTCAGATTAAGAGCTCAGTGGTTACAGGATTACGGGAACATTTGATGCCACAGTGCTTAATAAAAACTTTCTTTAGCGGCACTGGGAAGATTGTTATGGCGTGAAATTTGCCCTCAAATGTTTAACATAATATGAGAGCCAGTTTGCCTTGCCATTCAATACCTTAAACACATTTAGTCACCCACCCACACACCAACCCACGCACACACACACACGCACACACACGCAGACATTCTGCAGTCACCTCCCTGGCGCTGTCTCAGAAGCATGTGCTCTGAGGGTATGTTTGCTCATTTAATTTCCCTTTAATTCCTCCTTCCTCTTCCAATGTTTCTTGAGCTCTCCCTCATATAACATGCAGGAAACGGCTGCCTTCATTCACCATCCCCAGACACAAACAGAAGCTGGATTCTTTTTTTTTTTTTTTTTTTTGTTTGGTCATAGTTTTCATGCAAGCATGTACCTACGTTATTCAGATGAAATTCAAAACACTCTCGAAGTGACAATTGGGCATCGTTCATCCCTTTGCAGTCTATGTAGGTGCAGAAAAAGCTTTTAAGCAATCAGTTTCTGAATATTTTTGATTTTGCCCTTTGTTTTTTTTGTCTCTCCACGGGGACCAAAACATAAAATTGGATTTTGCAATGCACAAAAAAAAAAAAACACTGCGTGTTCACTGAAGCATTTTGAAGGTGAAAAACATGGGGGAGGGGAATTACACAAAACAAAACAGAGGTTGCGAATAAAACATGAAAGGTTAAGCTGAGATGAAAATCAAGTGACATATGCATGTAAATGTCACATGTGGTGACTGTGCACTTGGAGATCTTGACCTGGTTTAATTTCCCCTCCCGGGCCCCGCTGGCAATGCACATGGAGCACTTCCAGGATGCTCGTCATCTCTTTACATCTAGAACCGGCTGCACGTCCGTGTGGGCTGCTACTCGTCAAATCTCCATTTTTGCTGGGTCTATCAACACCAAACGTAAACCGGCGCGGAGCTTAAGGTCAGTGCTTTTGACACAAGTTGACCATAATGCTCTGGGTGACTCTTTTCTGCTGCAACGTTGTGATGCTTCAACGTTGGGATGTCACATGATTTCATCACGCCAGCCTGGAGAATGGTATTGGAAATTTGTCAAGTCGAACAGGGGATGACAAAGTTATTTTTTTTTTCTCCAATGACCACAGTCAGAGTTACGTGGGATTTCTCTGTATCCTTTAAATATTGTATGTTCTTCCTGTCAGATACAGCACGTAAGCTGTAGGACCAGAAAGGTTTATAACCAGGGGTGCCACTGAGGTGCAAAGAATTTTTGGAGAAAATAATCTTTTTTTCATGAATAAATTGATGATTTGTTATCATTGAGATATATCGTAATTCCTTTAATAAAAGTCTTTCTTCTTGTTATTTTTTCAAAAACATCTAGTGAGCCTGTATTTGAAATCAATAATAAAAACATATATTCCTAATGCTAATTCCATGGCACTAACTGTTTTTAGCATTCTAACCAACTCTATGGAAACGAGACAGTTTCAATTACAGTGATTCAGGCCATTTTAAAGTGACATCCAATTTTAAGATAATACCCTTCAAATTACACGGACAAAGCTATGCAAGTCGAAGTTGCAAGCTGAAGGCGAGCGGTGAATGGGGTGGTGTTTCTTTTTTGGGGGGGGGGGGGTTGGTGTAATCATGACTGCAGCAGTTCTGCAGGGTTGGCCATGGCCTGTGGGGATGGGGTGGCGGGGGACAATGAGATATCATTACATGGGGCCCAAAATCGGTGGCAGCGCTCCTGCTTATTACCGTACCTCAGCATAAGTAGGGATGAGCCCGACACTTGGTTGGAATGAGAGTCCGGCACAGATAACATACTTTTAACAAGCATTGCTATCATCCCGGTAAAAGAAAATGAAGGAAAATTCTCATTAGGTAGCGAACTACTAGCTATGTCCGTGTCGCTCCGTGAAAGACCAGTAACCAACACCCACACACACACTGTGTCGTCTCCTCCTCTGGACACACTTCTGGAGGTCCTCAGCACGCACACACACACACACACAAACACACACACGCGATGCCACCACTCCCTACGCTGTTCACAGCAGCCTGCGACTCTCCTCTCCTCTCTGCCTCCACATTGGTCTTCGATCGGCTCGCTTCTACCTCGGTTTGTAAACTACCTTCAGTCAAGTTACTTTTATGACTCACCTCAGTAAAACACCTCACTGACGGGAGTGTTTACAGTCACAAGGATGAGCTGACTGAAGTGACTCAAGTGAACCGGATCACTTTAGTAAGTTACTAAGCACCCACTCCAAGTGGAGATGGGGTAAAATGTTTGCTGGTTGTACAGATTCAGATAATGGTTTAGTTTCTCACCCCAAATTATTATTGCAAAAACATCTCCAGTGTCCTTGAGATTTTTATTTTTTTTTGTTCTTTTCAGACTTTTCATTTTGCGCCCTACCTACTTTAATCTTTCATTTTAAGCTGCCTCAGAGAGCAAACAAGTTATGCCTTTTTATGGTGGGAGTTCTTTATGTGCTACTTGGTAAGCTCATTTGCAGATTCCGTCTCTCTTGGCTTTGTGGTGCTTTTAACATATGCTTATCAAAAAATGGAAAAGACATTGTAACCAAAGAGTTGACGTCTATGATTAAAAAAAAAGCAAACATATTAATACTTCAATGCAACTCAGTGAAATCAGTGCCGAAAAAAAAAAAAAAAATTAGCCAAACCAAATAAATAAACCAAAACAAAACGAACAAAGGCTTCAGGAATATTGTGTATTCAAATGGAGATGGTAAGTGAGTGTGCGCCATGTGTGATGGCACTCGGCTCTCTTTGGCCGTGCCTTGTTTCCTTCATTTTGCAGGTATTATAATTGGTGCCGTTTGCAGGAGCTGTGGTTCATTATGCTGACTCGGAGCACCGATGGCCCACTGCTGGCTGTCACTACAAAGGCTGCCACCTTAATCCTTTCAAAGAAGCCCTCCATGTGTGTGTGGCTCGCTAACCTCCCCTTCAACATGCACGCCCTAGATTTCCAATGCAACCACCTGTCAATCTATTCCATAATATTCTATAATTTAATACTTCCATTAGTTCATCTTAGGACATATAAGCAAATTATTGTGGTCCTTTCACTAGTAATGACATAAAGGGATAAATTATTGCACAAATATGTCTGGCAATATTTGGCTTTGGCAGAGTGCACCAGTCAAACTAAATGGATATTTCTTTCTTTCTTTTTTCTTTTTTTTTTTTTTTTGATCCTGTCTGGCAACTTAGGCATACAGAATGAGAGGTCTGGGTGCCTGACGGTGCCAGACAGATTTGCTCTGCAAATACTCTTTCTGCTGTATAGTCTGCAT
>CAAKHG010038220.1:0-5000 GCA_901007715.1 Dactylopterus volitans | reverse complement strand
ACCAGAAGCAGAAACAACAACTTGTTCTGGTTGCCATAGCAACAAGAATGAAAATGGTGGAGCGGGGGCGCCGCCTTCTTATCTGTGTCCACCGCTTCCTCCCAAACAGCCTTCAATGGGATTTGGTCGGCAGGTTGGCGTTTGGAATGAAGGGGCGGCGGCTTCCATGCCGCGTTTTCAGGGTAGTGTGGGCGGCGCGACGCGCACCGGCACGCCCCCTCGCACACCCTCCTCGCCCGCCCACTCGCCCGCCCGCTCGCCCGCCCCCTCGCCCGCCCCCTCGCCCGCCCCCTCGCCCGCCCCCTCGCCCGTCCGCTCGACCTCGCGCTGCAGCCTGAATCTGTTAAACAGACTCAGATCCTGTTTTGTTTCATGTGCTCTTGGCATCATTAAAGTGAAAACAATGGCGCTGAAGGCGAGTATCCATGGCGACGGGCAGACATGGCTGCTGCTAAACACACACGCCAGCCAGTTGCTGTTTTGTTTTTTTTTGTCATCATTGTCAGCATGTGCAGTGACCATGTCTTTCCCGCTGAACCCGCCGCCGCCGCCGCCGCCGCTTGACTTGACGCTGGGCTGAAACTTTGACTGGGTCAGGTTCTCCTCATTTGGACGTGGCCTCGTCCATGAATTATGCATTTCACTTTTACGTCTGTTTGAGCTCATCGGAATGGCGGCCACGACGACGGCGACGAGTGAGAGTGAAGTTTAAAAAGCAGGAGACAACAGTCAAGTTGACTGGTGGCACTGATGCATGCGTGAATATGAATGAGTGATAACAGCCGATGAAGAGATGAATTGTTACAAAAGTAATTGAAAAGTGTGAATGGAAGAATAAATGCGCCTCAGAAGCTGAACGTTTTGATTCTGTAGCTTCTGTAGCCACGCCCCCTTTGTAAAAACAAACTTATCAGAAAAAAAACAAACATAAGTGTGATTAAAAAAAAACAAACTACCTGAAATAACAAGAAACCATCTTTTAGGGGAAAAAAATGATATGGAGTTGATATTTTTAGTTTGGTCCCACGTCCCGCCCACGAACCTGGAGGAGGGGGGGCTTATCAGCAGCGCTGCAGCCGGCCAGCAGGGGGAGGCGGAGGACTTTTGGCTCCACTTTAGAGGAGCTGTTTATTTAAATGTCTGTGGATTAACAGTTTTATATGCAGTCAAATCACATTACAAACCAGACTGAGGCTGCAGGGTTCTTCTCCAGTTCTTCTCAGGCAAAGTGACATTTCAATCCAGATCTCTCTCTCTCTCACACACACACACACACACAAACCTGGCAACCTCATTGTAATGACAAGCCTTCACGAAGCTGCCCTGTAATTAAGATACGGACACCAAAAAAAAAAAAATCATGCAAATAAGTGTGTCTGTGAAAGTGCTGAGTCAGCATTTCTGCTCAGCTCCTGCATGGACGCGGCGTTTCAGCTGGTTTGGTCCGGTTCCTCTGTGAGGAGCGCTGCTCTGCCCTTTTTCTGTCCACCGTTTTAATTAGCTCCCGGGGATATTTTTTCTTTAGTGGCTCCCCTTGATGATTTAATTAGGTTTACAAGTTATAACTTGCAACTAGCGTGTCGGCCGTGGACCGTGGCAGCGGCGGCGGCGGCGGCGGCACAGTAAACACAATCAGACAGTCCCTCGGCAGAATTGCATTATGGGCTTGGCAGAGCGCGGAGAGCCGGGCTGGAAAATGTCGAGCGAGCTGGCATCAAGGAGCTCCGGTTACCGGGAAGAGAGGAGGGAAACTCTCTGAGCTCTGCCAACACACACACACGCGCGCACACACACACACACACGCACACGCACACGCACACGCACACACGCACACGCACACACACCCGCGCACGCACACACACACACACCCGCACACACACACACACACACACACACACAAAAAACACATGCACGCACGCACGCACACACACACACACACACACACACACACACACACACACGCGCGCACACCATGAGGGTCCATCTGCATGCACCACAGTTTAGTTGCTATGACAGCAAGGCGGGAAGCAGCCATAACAGCCTGCAGGTTCATGGACTGTGTGTGTGTGTGTGTGTGTGTGTGTGTGTGTGTGTGTGTGTGTGTGTGTGTGTGTGTGTGTGTGTGTGTGTGTGTAGGAGGTGGGGGGTGGGCTGGTGTGGGTCATGGATCCTCACTGGTGTAAGAAGAAGAATTCCCGGTTGGACCTGGACGAGTGTGTGAAAAAGTTCCAGTGCTTTTTTTATTTTATTTTATTTTTTTGCTAGCTGGAAAACTTTTGCATAACACGTCTGATTATTTTTTTACGGGCTGTTGTGTCGTCGGGCAGATTTCTGGACGACCTCTGCATGAGCGGCCGCCGCGGTCGCCGCCGCCTCCTCGCCGCCACCGTGTGTGTGTGCATGCATTTGTTGTTCCTGGATTATTTGGAGATTATTATGGTTTTTGCATGAAAAAGTAGATTCTCATCAAGGTTTCATCAGGTTCCTATGATTCTGGGTCAGGCTCCGCCTCCCGTGGCTCCGCCTCCCCGTGGCTCCGCCCACCAGTGGCTCCGCCTCCCAATGGCTCCGCCGCCTCGCGGGTTTGCACATCAACTACATGACCAAACACAAACATGTGCGTGACATTGCCGCATTTCTGTGTGTGTGCGCGCTCTGGTTACCATGGCAACGGGCCTGGCTCTCTGGCAGTCAGTCAGTCAGTCTGCACGTCTGTCCAGCAAATATCCGGGTTCGATACCCGGTCGGGGTGAATATTACTCACCCGCTTTTCAATAATTGTTAGCGTGGATGCTAGTCGTCCATGTTGGTTTTCCTCTGGCAAGTGTGTGGACCAATCAGAGGTGAGCTGTCATGGTGTCGACCAATGGGAGGCTGCGACTCTTCCTGCTACTCAAGCAGGAAGTGAACCATGTTTGGTGTTTGGCGCTTTAATTTAATGAAGATTAATGATTTGCAAAATTGATGTGCGAGTTCAATCTGCATTTTTTTTTAATATTTATGGTTCCATAACTGATTTCTAGATCCTTGTGAATCGCTGCAACACAAATATTATGATTGTGCGGATTGTCGCCCTGGAAACGGTGACGCGAGCGGCTCGACGGCGACTTGCAGGATTTTACTGCGGCACAGTTCTTCATCTTCCCTCGTGTTTTTTTTGTCTTCTTCCTCCTCTTTCTCTTCTCCTTCACCTTCTTTTCATCTTCCTCCTCCTCTTCTTCTCCTTTGTCTTCTTCTTGCCCTCATCTTCTTTTTAAGTCTTCTTAATCCTCTTTGACATCTTCTCCTTTGTTTTCCTCCTCCTCCTCTTCTCTATCTTGCCCTTCTTCTTCTTCTTCTTCTTCTTCTTCTTCTCTCCTCTCTTCTCCGCCGTTGTTGCTTGGATTCCTGACATGGAGGCAGACTACTTGTTCTCCAGGCGGCGGCGGCGGAGGAACCCGTCCGGCAGGAGGTGGCTACGAGAAGCTTCAGTCTCCGGTTTATTCTCATTTATTCATAAACCATAAACGCGCCCCGGCCTCGGCCTGCCGTTCCTCCTCGGCGCTTCCACGCCGTCGGGTTCCCGGGGAACCGAGATCGCATCGCTCGCGCTCTAGCAGCTGCGATTTAATCCCAAACATTTCTTCTTCTGTGTCTTATTTCCATGTCTTGCAGGATGTGATTTATCAGATATCAGAAAAGGGATAAAATTGCTAACAATAACTGGGACATGTTGGAAAAAAAAAAGGGGAAGAAAAAAAAGGCGCCCGCCGTCATCGCTTTATTGATATGAGAAGCAGATGTGTGGTTGTTTCACGCCGGCCGGCCGACAGCGTTTCGCCGCCTGCGCAAGATTAAGTTACACAATCTCACAGTTCTGGAGGAAGCACCAATCGGCTCTTATTAATTACTTTAGATTATTGATTATTGATAATGAATACATACGACTACTTATGATAATGCAACAGATACTAGAACTACGATTTCCAACTACTACTGCAACTACTTCTAATAATAGTAATAATTAGAATATATGTATAATATACGATACACGATGATGCTATTTGTCTACTTTTAATAGATACAAATAAAAATAATAATAATAATAATAATACAAATGATGCTGCTTCCTCAGCCATGTCCATGTCTCTTCCAGGATGTGATTTCTCAAATATCAGAAATGGGATAATATTGCTAACACCAACTGGGACTTGTAACAGGATAAAAAAAAAAAAAAGGCGCCGCCATCAACGCTTTATTGATATGAGAAGCAGATGTGCGGTTGTTTTACGCCGATCAGCCGTCAGCGTTTCGCCGTCTGCGCCGTATTAAGTTTCAGCGGCGGAGGGAGGACCAATCACGTCGGCCCTACCTGCCGTCGCAGCCCCCCCTCGCCGCCCCCCTGCAGCTGCACCCTCAGACTTCCCGCATGTTTGTGCTCGCTGGCGCTTCCGTCCTGCTGGCGGCGCCGCATTCCTCGCTGACGGCCGCCGGGCCCGCGCATTCTTCAGATAAGCACCCGCGGACGCCGGGGCCGCGGACCGTCCGGGCCCTCGCAGCTCGCCGTAGAGCGTCGGCGCCTCCTCCTGGCGAGGCGGAGCTGCAGTCGTGTCAAAGGTCGTGCTCGGATTCTTCGGCTCTAACTGAGGAGAGTCTCCCCAACGGAGCGCCGCAGGGTTCAAGCGGGGTGGACCGGGAGAACAGGGAGAACAGGGAGAACCGGGAGAACGGGTCACAGTCCGAAAGTGAAGTTAGGCATCTGCTACCGGTTCTACTGATAATTATACCAGTACTACTACTCATTATACTACTGATACCATGGTGGCCATTGCTCAGCGCCGAGAGTGGCTGGTCAGCTTTCAGTAATCAGAAGGTTACTGGTCCAGATCCTCAGGTCCAGACCTCCAGGTCCAGATCCTCAGGTGCGGACAGAGCAAGATACCTGGTGAGCAGGTTTGCTCCTCCAGCAGCCTCCTCCAACTCTGACAAAGGGCACAAAGCAAACCAAACCTCAAGAGAGG
>CAAKHG010038204.1:28166-55905 GCA_901007715.1 Dactylopterus volitans | reverse complement strand
ATGGATGGATGGATAGATAGATAGATAGATAGATAGATAGATAGATAGATAGATAGATAGATAGATAGATAGATAGATAGATAGATAGATAGATAGATAGATAGATAGATAGATAGATAGATAGATAGATAGATAGATAGATAGATAGATTCGGAAGCTGGGATGGGTTAGAGCTTTTTCTGTTGCTGCGCCTAAATTGTGGAACAAGTTGCCGTTGCACGTTATGGACAAGCTTTCTCACTCATCTTAAAAACTCAAAACTCATCTTAAAACCCTTTTTTATTCCCTGGCTTTTAAACGTGCACGAGACTCCGCTCTTGTTTTGGTGTTTTTAATTTTTTTTTTTTTTTATTTATTGTTTTTAATTGTGTTTCAAAAACAAAAATGTTATTTTGTGTTTCTTCTTGTTCTGTTTTATTTATTTTATTGTTGTAATTGTTTTATTTCTGTTGTTTTTTTTGTCTATTTATGTGCAGCACTTTGTTACGACCGTGGTTGCCTTTTAAGTGCCATATAAATAAAGTTGAGTTGAGTTGAGCTCATGTTGCCGGGGTTTGCTGTAGCCACTCTTCCAGTTTGGGGGTCTCTGCCCCGAGTGCTCCTACTACCACAGGGACCAACCTAGCTTTAACCTTCAACAGCTGCTCTTTCAGCTCTTTGTACTTCTCAACCTTTTCGTGTTCCTTCTTTCTGACGTTGGCGTCAGTGTGGATCACCACATGTATCACCACCACCTGCTTCTGCTCTTTGTCCACCATCACTATGTCCGGTTGTCCAAGAGCTAATTGTCAGTCTGGAAGCTGAAGTCCTACAGAACCTTGGCCCTGTTGTTCTCAGCCCCCTTCTGTGGTGTGGCCCGTTGGGATTTCGGTACTTCTAGTCCATACTGGGTCCAGATGTTCCTGTACACTATCCCAGCCACTTGGTTGTATCTCTTAATGTACGCTGACCCGGCGAGCATCTTACACTATGCTACTATGTGCTGGACTGCTTCAGGGGCATCTTTGCACAGCCTAAACCTTGGGTTTGATCTACTCCGGTAGATCCTGGCCTCTATGGCTCTTGTACTTAGGGCCTGTTCCTGTGCTGCCATGATTAGTGCCTCTGTCTTGTCTCTCATTTGAGCATTTTCCAGCCACTAGTAGGTTTTTTTTTATATCAGCCACTTCTTCAATTCTTCAACTTTAACTTTGCATTAACTTTGTGCTCAATGGTCTTCAGGTTTGTTAAAGATCTCTGCAAAACAGCAAAATTCTGGCTCTTCCCTACTGTTTGACTTGCGGAGCTTGATGCTGATAAAGAACATGTTTGCACGGGGTGGCTTTAAATCTATCAAGTGCTGATTGGCTTGAGGCTTTCTGATGCGAGACAACCACATGGTGCAAGGACGTGTTTTGGTTTTGCTCAATTAAGCGAGTAGAGCGAGAGGAGAGAATTAATTTCTTCACTTTAAACTTGTTCTGTCCCTTTCAAGGTCTTTTTGCATAGCCTTTTTATTAACTCTTCAATTCTCTCCCAGATTTGCCTACTCAGACTGTGGTTGTGTACACTCCGGCCTCGGGAGGAGTGTTTCCGTGTCAATTTAAGCTGCAGCATTGGTGCAAAAATACAGAAACTCACTGTTTAACCCTGATTTTCATTGATTCATAATCACATTATGACATCACAGGTGTTTTAGCTCTGGAACTCTAGGCCGGGTGGTTGGAGGTAATGTGCAGTGAGCAAAGTAATGTTCCAGTTTCAAGTATTTCAAGGAATGTCACAGGAGTCATGACATTGTTGTGAATTTTGCACATCCCAGTCATCAAGTATCAAACTACCACTTTTTTAGAGCAGCCATCCAAACCTACACAGGCTAAATCATGGTGATCCTTTAAGCATTATCACTGGGAACTAAGCTCAGACAGCAGAAACCAAATGACAAGTTGTATATATATATAAAATAAAGTAATAAAAAATGCACTCATGAATACAAATATTTAACATGAACTACAGCGATTATTGGGATGATCACATGATTTAGACAAAGAAATCCATTTATAGAGGAGTTACTTGAAAAAAAGACAATGGCGATGACTGTCAATTTGTGGAGCTCTTATAAGGGTGGGAGAGTATTTACCAGTGGAGACATGAACGCAAAACGAGAATACAGAAGAATCATGTGTTCCAACTGAATTGCTGAGGGGTCTTCATCTCATTTCCTGCCTTTTTCTACATCTGATATGAAAGAGGAGCGATGCGGCATATGAATCAAACTGCCTGCGAAACCTGGACCCACTGAAGATCAACAACAACAACAAAAAAAAAAAAGGATGCTCAAAGGTAGGATGATGAGATCAGAGTCTATTTCCTGAGGTGCCTTTATGAAACCAATTTAAAAACCAGACCTATGACGTGAGAGCAATATCCTGCCCACAAACAAATGCAAAAATGCAGATGATTCAATTTTTTGCTGCCAATGAACTGGGTCATATTTGATGATAAAAGCTATAAGGAGTCATAACTACACATTAGACAAAAAATGGAATTAGGTTTCGCAAGCTGTGCAAGCGCATTGTTGCTGCTGCTGTGTTTGTCCTTTATTTGAACAGTAAAGACGTGGCTGATGGTTTGGGAGCAATCAACTTCAGTCTTCACATAAATCCACCGGTAAATGATAACTGTAGTTGATATTGCAGAACTATCCTGCTTATTATGAGCTAATCTTTATTGTTGGGAATCCCCAGGCAAAAGATATCTGAAACATATTTTATTGTGCACTGCTGTGGCTCTTCTTTGTCTCACATTTTCCTTGTCGAAAAAGTTTTGTTGACGACCGGCATGTTGAAAATGCTAAACATTTCAAAAGTGCTGCACTTCAGGTAGTCCTTCAAAATTCAAACTGCAATATGGGGAGCTGCTGTGAGTCGATCTGCCCCGCCAGCTGAGGTAAAAGACCTCCTCTGTGGACAGCAGGAAGATGCTGTTTTTTTCCCCCCCTTTGGACAGAAGTTCATGCGGTTAGTTACACTTAGTTTACTTCATTTTTGCTCACTCCTGAGTTCAGCTTGTCAATTATTGTGGCTTGTCGCAGTTCACCGCCTCGTTCCGACTCATTTCTGTCTGAGTGGAGTTGTGATTACATGCTCCGCGGCAAAGTGAGAGGAAGTCTCGGTAAACACTCGGAGCTACCTGCTGAGAATCATTATCTTCATTTCCACCGTTCTGCCAAAGGTCAAACATATCTCTACGCACAGATGCACACAGCCAATTCCGATATTATTTGTGATGCAAAACCAACAATGTACTTTTGAAAAAAAAATAAAAAAAAATAAAAATGCAAATACTCTAAAACATCAAAGCATGTGCTTTTTTAGGGAGGGGGGGGTTTCATGAGAATTGACAAGGATTACATCATGAAAAGTCTCCCAATAGCAGTCGAAACAAATGGAAAGCGCTGAAAAGAAATCACGATATTCCACCTACCACACTTCCAGTAACACTATCTGTCCTGTGCAAGATTCAGAGTATTACCATACATTATGCACAGATTCCTTCGTTTTGAACATTCATGACAAAAACCAAAGCTCGGGAAAGAACACTTTTATTCCTTTGGAGAACCTTTCTACAATCCTTCAAGCCTTTTTTTGGGGGGGGCAGGGGTGGTGGGGATGGTGGGGTATTTGCATTCATAATAACTCTTTGCACCGGTGCAGTAACCGCTTCACTGGTTTCTATAATGGTGTTAATCTAACTTTTTCCCTAAGAGATGCTACAGACAAGGAAACTGTAAAAAAGAAGGAAAAAAAAAAGTATACACGAAGTTGCTCAGGGAGTCGAATACAAATTGGTTCGCTAATCCTGAATCTTGAAGCATTTAATGTGTATATTTCCTAACTTTTTCCGTTTTAATTGGCGGCGGGGGTGGGCGGGATCGAGGTATATTTGGCAGTTGAATCAAAGAGGCTGCTGCACTGTGACACCAGAGACCGCTGTTCGATTTGAAGCCCATTTGAACCCACGCAGTCAACTTTCCCACAGCCACGTGCGCTCGCGTCTAACTACCCGACCTTGAGCAGTGTTGACACATCAAAAAAACCTAATTATTTCTGAGGATTGATTTGCAACGTGGGCGCAAACATGCCTCCGTGCTGCGCAGGAAAAACTAAAAACGGGCCCGCTTAGGGTTGAAGGGGTTGAGAATTGGCGACGTCGGTTGAGCCGTTTGAGGGGGAGCAGACCGGGCGGAGGGAGCGCGAGAGAGCGAGGCCCAGCGCCGGTTTGTGGTCGTCTTTATGTTATATGGGGCGTTTCATAGCGCTAAGGTAAATGAGCAAGGAAGGGCGGGATACCGCTCAATCTGATCACACCTGCACTCGATCATCCGCCTGCTCTCGGCCACTAACAAGGGATATGAGTTCTGCTTCCTCAAAGCAGGTTACAGCGGCAATCCCAGAGCTCCCTGCAATGCCGGGGTGGTCCCTGGTGTAAATATGCGTGTAGTGCGCGCACGGGAGGGTGTGTGTTTGCCGTGCGCGTGCGCCGAGTGTCGGTGTGAATGGAGCGTGCGCGGCGGAGGCTAGCAGCGCGGTCCAGGATGGGAGAGAAGCTCCACTAATAGCCCTGTCGTCTCTGTGGGCTCACTTCCAGGCTCGGACGACCTTGAGCGGGGGAGGCCGAGGAGGGGAGGGCTCTTAAAGATGACATACTCAGGCTTCCCCGCTCCTGCGTGGCCTCGAAGTTGGAGAAATATTGTGTAAAAACCTGCCATTAATCATGCAACTCCGGGGTCATTAAGCACCTCAAATCGCCTGCCGCAACATCCACCTTTATAGTCACAATAGCCAGGAGCTGTGACATTGCTCTTTAATAACAACCGCACACAAAGACTTCCCCGCTCCTCTCCACCCTCCCCTGCATAATGCTATTTGGGAGTTGGTTACTCTGCTTGTTACGCTCGGGTACCATGCTGCTAATGCAGAGAGACATGTGTAAATCAGAAGATAATGAAAAGTACGGAGGGCTGGAGCAGCTCCCTCTGTTAGTGCCTCTGTCTGATATTCCGCTCCTCACTGGAGGCGAGTGTGGCACCGCGAAGGTGATTTCATGAGGCAAAGAGCAGTTTGCCGCCATTCATTGTTAATGATGGGCGAGTTACCGTGGGGCATGATGGGATAAGGGGAGATGGGCGCAACCAGACAGTCTGAGTGGTCAAATACAAAAAAACCCCAAAAAAAACCTGTTCGTGTTAGTGGATAAGCAGTGAACAATTTTATCACAAACATGGCTAAAATGAAAAACTTTCTAAATTAATTTAGCTAGAGAGTTTTGATGGAAGCAATCTGGTGCTGTTCAAGTTTGCATATTAGCATCAATTGTACATAATTTAAAGGGCCCATTTTTACTTTTCATGTTCTTGTTGCAAGAAAAACAAATTTACCGCAGCTAAAAATTTCTCCTTGAATTAGGAATCAAACCACTTAAAATAAGTTTTAGCTGCTCTTGACATTATATCACAACGTATATAAACTGTGGCACTCTCATCGTAAAATATTAACAGTAGCTTAAAAGACTATGCTGATGTAATGTGAAGGACAAACGGAGCATTTTCATCCGACGCATCAAGATCACCCTCAAAATTTGTTGTGTCAGAGTGATTGATGGGGCACTTTAATATGATCACAATGTCCCGGCGTGTGTGATTTCAGAAGTCACAATAGGCACTTAAAAAAAAAAATAATGCTATCAAATAAACACACCCATAAACAAAAACAGGCAGTATTTTAAGTAGATTTATCTATAATGTATTTAATACATTTTACTTAATTTAACGATTTAAATGTTGCAAGGGGGAAAAAATTGAAAGCAATTTCTAACAAATTATCTTAAGAGTTTGTATTTGTTTACTTGAAATACTGGAAGTGCCAACAGACAAGTTTCTGCTTCAGCCTATTAGAATCACAATCAGCTTTATTGGCCAAGTTTGTGCACACAAACAATGAATTTGGCTCCGGATTTAACTTTCTTCCAACTGCACGAGAATTTAACACTAAATATTGAGAAAATAAAGTAAAAAAAACTAGAAAGAATATGTCTTTATTTAACGATGTATACCGGTCTTTTGAATCATAAGGTCTGTGGTATAGTGCAAGGAGTGCAAGGATGTATGATCAGCAGGAATAGTATATGAGGTAAGTGATATTATTGCAGATTTTATGTAGTTATACATACAGAGAAGTGATGCACCGTGGGTTTCCGAGGCTCTGTTGCTGCATGCATTGCCCCCAATGCTCCATGTGGGAGCTTGAGCTGATTTTGAGGGCGGCGGCCTGCTGCGACAGACGTTTCGCATTCCAAATATATCCCAAGCATTTTGGCCGGAACCCCACCTATTGCTACTACCTGCGACCAAACACTGAACCGGTAACCACGTGGAAACCAGGACCAGCCAGAGACGCTGACTGCACAATGATAAGCATAAAGCAAAAATCTTGTCTATCGCTAACTTAAAATGCATCATTTGATGTGGAATTTTATCCACAAATGAGATGTTCTCATCCCCTGTTTCAAACGTTCCGTCGCGAGTTGTACCCAGCTGCTGTTCTACAACGTGTCTGAAACTTCAGAACGATGACACGCGCGCTGGTTTCGCGGGAACGCGATGACTATCTTGCATAAATCGATCCACCATTGGGATCATAATTGGACATGCAGCTGAGCAACCACTCCTCTCATCCATTTCATTTCACAGTTTAACTGCGGCCTCTGTTATGTTATTTCGTTCATTTCCACTTTACAACCTTGGCGGTGAATCACAGTTCAAGTTTATGTCGCCTGTATTCAACAGCCTGGAGCAGACACACAAAAGTGACGATGCGTATTTTGTAGTCCAACCTCGGAACATTGTTGTGAGACACTACAAACTACTAGTTTCACCTCGGCAGACCCTGGTTGTCCTTACTGAGTCTCCTTCACATCTTTCCTTGATCCTCTATGATTTTTTCCAACGTAGTTTAGGAAAAGTGGACAGAAAAAAGGAGACAGGAGGGACGCGTCCTCTATCTAAATGAACATTAATCATGTGACATGTTTTTATTTACTCTAACGCCAATATTATGTTCCACCTAGTCATCAAGGGCAATAAATAGTAGCCGATGAGAGGTGGAATGGGGTGCGGAAAATTATGCGTGGCGTCACTTTGCCGTATTTCCAATAATCTCACTGAATCATTTGCTCTCCGTTTCATTTTGACAGCAGTCGGATTTGGTGTTTGGAAGGAGGGATGATGACTCCTTTGTTGGCCGGCCTACATGTTTTAGATGTCACCCAATGGACCGGAATCAGGGAAAAAAACTATAATGCCAGATGGAGTCCAGCTGGATTGCTCTGACCACGGCCCCTCTTCCCATTTTTCTCGCTCGCTTCAACCGTCCAATTACATTCAATTACTGAGGAAAGATTGCACACCGCACCTTAGCAACAGGCAGCCCGAATGGAATTATCGGATAGAGCGGCTCGCCTGTGGGTGATGGGGTGTTAGCGAGCAACAGGACTGACGTGTGTGGTTTATGGATGACTTCTTCTGGGGCACTCAGGGAGCCTCTGTCTGTGCGTAGGTCCTCAAGGGCTGAATTAGCCCCCTGATCCACTAATCAATTTGGAGAGGAAGGGAAAATTAACACAGGTTCTCCCACTTGGAGTCAAGGAGGAAATATATCCCCTCCTTGTGCTCATAATTTGCTGCCTATGTGAAATGGATGCCAAAGTAATGAGCAGCCCTTTATGCTACAGTTCCGTGTTATTGTTGCCGGGTGATATATAGGCCACAGTCGAGGTTTTTTTTCTTTGTATTTCCAGAGAAAGTCTGAATCAGACTCTTGGCAGAGCCATGGATCATTGTTGAGGTTAATGATCACGGCGTCAGAAAATATTTTCGCACCATCCGTGACCTGTATAAATCATATTCACTGGCATGTTTAAAGTATTATCATGCTGATGACACAACGGCCTGGGAGGAATAAATGGGATTCATAGAGAATGAATCTCTGAGAGTCTCGGTGTGACGGATGAGGCCAGAAAGTGGGTCAGAACCACAGGTTGGTTGGCTGCACAACTGGGCTGAGACACAACGCCAATAGCAATCAGGCATCAGATGACTTGGCATTCAGCCACTCTGACCACATATCCTCAGGTCAATTATAGATCGTGGCTTACCAAGACTGAGTCTGGAGATGACAAAAAGGGGCCGGGGGGATTATTTCATTATCTTTCGCTAGCAGAATAAAATTGTTTCCCCTCATACAGCCTACCCGACCTCGGCCTATTCAAAGCTGCTTTCCACACTCCCACTGTTTCTCTCAGCTCGAGAGAAGGACTGTCATTTGTTAGTCAAATGTAGCCGCTGTAGGTTCAGACATTTTCTACCCAGTCAGTCACACCTTAATCACCCTGCAATTAATCTTCGAGCTGTTTGGTGTGATTGCAATGAATATTCAGTTACCGAAGGTGGGTTTTTTTTTTTTTTGCCCAACCCTTCCTCTACCCTCATCTTAATTATATTCCACTCCGAGGCCCCGTAGTGGAGCGGCGCCTGTTTGCCTCGCTCTCCCAGCCTCCCCTTAACACTCATTAAGAAAAATGACACAGGCACAGGTAGTCAAAGTACCTCAGTATGCAGAAATTACTTTAAAAGCAGACACCACGCGGCCCTGCCTGGAATGAAATCCCCTTTACCCGCTTCCGAGAGTCATAAATCACCATGCGGGACGTTGTGATGGATGAGAAACAGAGTGTTCTTTCTTTGAAAGTGTGAAGCCAGGACGCCCCTGACTGCTTCAACCTGCCCTTCAAAATGCTCATGCATGCGGCTTGTTGGAATCAGTATGATAACATGGCAGTGAGGGAGGGCAGTTGACGCTCTGGAAGCGGAGGTTGTACTTAAGTAGGTCAGTGGAGATGAATAGTCTTGGTCCATTGAAAGTAATAGAGTGTCTTTCTGCATTGATAAAGAATAATTTCAGTTCATTTATGCAGTGATGATCAGATTACTTCTTTCTTCTTTTTATTTTTTTCTTTTTATTTTTTTTTTATATCAGGCCCATCTTAGTCATTTTCTTGTTGATGGCGGCAAGCGGCCAACAGCCAGTTCATCCAGCTTGACATCGTTTTCCATTCACAAAAATGCCATTTTGACATTTTTCTGAATGTTTTTATGTTGAATTAAAGAGAGTAGGGCAAGGCTGGAGGACAAAACACAAGATACACTTGAGTATGTGATCGAAATGGAGAGATGTCTGGAAGTAAGCTATTTTATTGCAATTTAGGCCTTTTTTTTAACGCGTAGGATAAAATACTCACAAAGTAAATGTATAAGATTTGGGAACATGGTGACATTGCTAGTACAAGGTCAGATGGGATAAGAAGCACAAGCATCAGAAGATCAGGCGAGTTATACAGATACCCTCAAACTACTTAAGCGTAATGGTCAATAAAACTCATTTGCTATCAATTTTTTTTAGACAAACTCCCTGGTTTAGATTTGACCTACTGTACTTGCCGTAGTTGCGTGCACAGACAGCCGGTGCCAGTCAAGTCCAGTCAGTTTTGTTTGCCAAGAATCACAAATCACATTGCCTCAATGGATTTTACAATCTGCACAGTGCATGATGCCCTCTCTCCTTAGACCCTCATTTTGAGCCCCCAAAAGCCCTTTTTACAGGGAAAAAAAAGGCGGTATCATGGATGAACACTGATCATAGCTGTGCTTTCACTCTTTACTCAGAATAAAGCAGATTGTAATCTGTTTGTATCTGTTTTCCTTGCCACATCTGAATTTGTTTGCGCGATCTTCCAATGGTAAATCCTAACTACCAGACCAATAACCCTTTAAATCTGTTGTTTGGTGGTGGACACTGAGTTAACCTGTGCCCTTGTGTACTCAGTTTTGTACTTTGGTATCAAAAGGAAAAGTTTGTGCTGGTTCTTGAATGAATTTTAGGACATTTGCGGGGCCAGCGATAGGACTCATGTGCAGGATCACACTGCTGGTGGAGCCACGCAAGGAGAAAACAGTCGAAAAACCGTGCCACACACACCCAATCCCATCAATGAATGATAGGACTCTGCACCTTTTTTTCCACTGTAGTTCTGTGTCTCTCTTCCTTCTCACTGTCTGCAGGTTTCTGCATGAAGCAACAATAATAATTATTATTACCATTATTAGTGGTACAAGCAGTATACTTTCCATATAGAGGAGGTCTATACCACACTCATTTAGTTTATAGACAGCGAATGATTGCCCCATGAGCACTTACCTACAGAAGCAGGGAAAAACATCACTGACATGGAAAAAAAAAACCTTGAGAAGAACCAGATCCAAGGTGGGTGCCCGACATAAAAAATGCCCCGAGGTAACTGCTAATATGATTTGGGATCATATAATTAAATCAAACGTAATTGAACTGAAGTGAGGCTGAAACAACAGGAAGAAGGCCAAGGGAGTGCAACGTAGGAGTACAACTCCAAGGCTATAGATGGAAGAACAAACTGAAAACTCTATATTGGTCGGCAATGGGAGGACAGCGGGAACACAAGACATGAGGGCAGGAACTGAAACGATGAAGACAGGGAAGTCTTTGAAATAAAACAGAAATAATACAATCAAAACAGTTCAACCTATAGCAAACATACTGGGTAAAAAAAAAAAACTATTGTCGACTTGTATTCTCATAACTGTCTTTGCAGATGAAGCCACTCATCACTCGCCATTAACTCTTGTTTCTCAGATTACCTTCATCGTTAAGCTAAAACTCTGCGAGTCTGTGTCTGCATCTTAAATTATCGTCTGGGGTTCTTGCTCTCCCGACTTCAAAAGTATGCCTTCTATATCACTGACCTCTTCGCCGAGTTATGTCTGAAGTTTTTTTTTCTTCTCGCACACAGAAAAGAGCAGGTTTGATTAGTTCCATTAACTCATGGCAAACGCAGACAAAAAGATGAATGCTGAAGTGCATTTTCGTGCGTGTGGCCTCCATAAGCTGCCAAGACATCAACAAGTGCTTCGTAATATCGAATGTAATTTGCCATGTAACTCGTGTCAGCTGAAGGTCAGAAATGTCAAAATCTCAATAATGATGTTTCTTTTAATGGAAAACAGTGCAGTGCTCCATCTCTCATTAAATCTGCCCTTCAGCATGCGATAGCATGCGGCTGAAGTGTTGATTATGTAATACTGGTATTAATGGGGAAAATAGTGCCACAAAACGGCAAATTGACAGGAAGCTCAAGGTGATATTGAATTGTTAAGTGTGACTTTTTTACCCCGAAAGCCAATGCAAAGGGAGTGAATGCAAATGTTGTTAAGGTACTTACTGTGACCTTATTGAGAACTGAGATGAAAGATTTCATATGACCTGGCTTCAGATGTCTGGCGCGGCCTTTTCCAGTCAGATGTAGGTTGCAGTAAGTACTTTTACATGCAGTAAATGCCCAAGTATTTCACTTACTTATCAGGGAAGTAACAAGAGGCTCTAACTCATGACTAATATTCATTAACCCTGCCCAACACTGGTTACTTCCAGCATGGTTATTGTGGTACCTTATTATCAGACTGTGATTCTCTGAAGACTCTCATGGGAAACATACATCTCCTGTAGCGGCCTCTCTGCACTGTCCTCCTCTGCAATCCGTGATGCAATCCGCAATTTCTGTCCTCACCTACAACGCGCTTAATGGTCAGGCACTGCCATTTCTCAGAGAGCTCAGAGTGCCTTATTACCCCGCTACAATACCGCACTCCCGGTTGTTGTGCTTCCTAGAATTTCCAAAAATAGAGAGCGAGGCGGCGCTCTCAGATATCACGATTCACCTGAGAGTCCTCTGTAAATCTTTCCCTTTTGATTAACCTTAAAATTTGGACTGGCTCAGTCGTGGCCTAAAGGTGAGAGAGGTGACTGAGGCGTCCTTCAGCAAGACGCCCAACACCCAAAAAAACGCTCCCCTGCCTGTGTGCCATGACGGCAGCTTCTCACTGCTCCACTGTGTGTTCTCAGTGCGCACTCTGGATGTGGCTGGGTCAAATGCAAAGGGTTAATTTCTCCTCTGGGATCATGAAGCATAATAAATTGTAATAAACAAAAAACAATTAGGGCCCAGACTACCGGGTCACCTGATTATTACACTGAGCTCCTGCCTGTTGTCTTTTCTACATGATGATTCCATCAAATCATATTGTGCTTTCCTTTTTCTTCTCTCCTGGTGTCACTTTCTGAATTTCTGAATCTTTTAAAATCTGGACCTGCGACTGCAGCCACCTCCTGCCTCCATGATTCGGCTCAACAGCCGCTGCTACAAATATTTCAGTACTATTAATATCATTGTTTGCTTCCTTGAGGTGGAGGCAGATGGCCACCCACCCTGAGCCCAGTTCTCCTCAAACTTTCTTCTCATTAAAAGGAAGTTTGTCCTCATCACTGTTGCCAAGTTTGTTCATGAGGACAATGAGGCGTGGAGATTCTTTATATGGTCTAGATATGTAGATCTTTTTTAATAATACTGTGCTTTATAATAATATTTAAATTGAATTTGACCGTCAATATAATTCACATTAACTGACGAACATTCAGTAGAAATTGTCATCCGCCCTTCCCCAAGCTTTTATATGACATTTTCATTTTGTTTTAATTCAATCGACAATTCACAGATATCGAATCCAAAAAGGCATAAAACAGATAGAGAGCGGCAGTTCTGTTGATTCCTGACACATTCGTGGTGTTTTGTGATCGTTTAATTGAATGGACTTACATTTCCACTTGTCTCTTATGATATTCATCAGCATTATCTGATAATTTACACTGTTATAACATTGGTACAATAAGGACTCATTTCACACTTCAGGGATCTGCTCTTTTAGAAGACTGATTTACCATTATAATGATGAACCACCTGAGTTAGCTGCCTGGGTGCAGATTTGTCTCCATTTCATGGGCAAATAGACATCACTTCATCTTTCTGTGCAAAGTTTGGGAATTTAAAACACACGTGTCGCATGCATATCTGAAAAGGTGCGGATATTATAGTGCAGCCATGGTGTTTTAAACGAGTTTGGAAAAACGGATGGGATGGCATTTTGACGAAATGACGGGCGACGAAGGATAATTTGCCTTCATGGCAGAATTCATTTTTTTCAATTAAACAGCGTAAGTGGCGAACTTGAAATGTACTGCGGTTTGCTGGGACTCCTGCGTGTGCTCCCGTCTAACCATCTGTTAGGTGAGACGATCGAACGCGTGCAAGCGAACCACTTCATTATGACAAATGAAGTCCTAATGTTTGTGTCACTTCTGAAATTGCCGCCATTACGTCGCATTGGGTTCCTGCCTAATGATGCACAATAACTTATGTGGTAAACAATGTAACCGTCTCCATTCAGCAAGAATGTGACTCCGGAAGGGTTGGGGGGAGGGGGGACAATTACGTGCTTCGTAATGATAGTTGTGAAATTTTCTTAATTAGATTCCACTTGTTACTTTTCACCAGATCTGTGCCGCGCGGGGTGGTCTCATGCGCAGGTCTCAACCTTATTTTGATGCTCCTTGCTTTTACTGCTCAAACAAACCGACTGAATGCAATAATAACGGGCAGCATGATTAATTTATCCATTTGCGTCCTCTTCAACATGTCTGCATCACACTTACAGACTTGGTAATTACTTTTGCCGAACATTCAGGCTAAATTAAGCCCACTTTACATGCCTTCAATCTCCCCCATGCGAGCGCTTTGTGATAAGTGGTTAAAACAGCAGCCGATAATTTCAGTCGGCTCTTTCAAGAAAGTCAATGTTCAAATGAGATAACATTTATCTTCCATTTATAGCCTGTAACTGGAAGCATAGTTCTATGTAACTGGACCAACAATGCTCCTAACAGTATTCACATCTGGAAAAAACTCTTAAATAAGGGATGAGTCATGCGATGACGAAAGCTGGAAATCGATGTGCATGTAAGCCATTTACGTAAGTGAGGAAAGAAGACTTGATTAGAGCTTGGTGAGGCTGTTCGTGATCAGTGTTTTGAGCCACACATCAGTATGTCATCTAAAGTTTCAAGATGCTGATGTTTAACATGTCCCCAATCCTAGTTTAACATGTACTTTTTTGTTACTTTCTTTAATTAGCCGTAAGCATAAAGTACAGGTGAGGCTCGCTAAGTAGCATTAGGTTTGCAGGTATCTGGTAGCAAACCAAAGTTTTGGATGTGATTATTACAACAAAATTTATGGGAATCAATGAAATTATTTCAGCTTGAAGGGAAAATAAAAGTCTTCTTTCCCAAATTCTATAACAATCCGTAACATAGCTGTGTAGAAAGTTCACACAAAAGCACAAATATGAACCACAAAGTGTCAGAAGAGGAAAGTCGAGGATCTGCAAAGGCGCCGGGAATCATCATGCAGAAATGAAATAATGTTTGTATAAAAAGCTGCGCCAGGATCTCCATTAATGGGGATTTCTCGATGGAATTTTGGAAATTGTAGACCGCTGTTGCAAAATATCGTGATGCATCATGCGGGAACCATGTGGAGACGTCTCTCTGCAAGAGTGAAAGCGTTCATGGGTTGGCGGTTATGGGAAGCTGCAGGGGATCAGCACAATCTGAACATATAATCTTCCCCGGGCCTTGGATTCTTATACAAAATCTCACAGCGCTGCATCCTGTATTGCTGCTTGGTGTTGTGGAACAACTGAGCGACAGAGTGACGCTGCGGTTTCCTGCCAAAAATGAATTAAAAAAAAAAAAAAAGCCGGGAGGGACAGCATTAAATAGCATTGAAAAAATAGGGATGTAGAAAATCCTTACATCTTCTCCGCTGCAGTTTGAATTAATGAACAGGCCTGTTTGCTCAGCATGTGTACGTTTTCTCACGGCCCGGGTGATGGATAGTTATCGATCGCCTTGTGGCTGAGATAAGGGGACGACTCGGGGAGCGTCGAGCCTCTCTCACGGTAGGTCAGGTGTCTCGCACGACTACAGTATTCCGGAGCCTGATCAATGTATGAGCGCGGCAGGAACATGCATCATCATTATCCTGCCACAAAGGGAAAAAAGAATTTGCGACAGACCAATCTGATGACGGAACAGATATACTAATGGAGCGGAGCAGCATGAGGAAAGTCAAAGGCAAACCGTCGCCATGTTGGCGCCTTGCAGTGGGACGATTTGTCCGCGAGTCCGCTCCGATGTCAGTTCTGGGCGTTTATGAGATATTTCCTTGAGACACATCACTGCTTTCCTGCGAGCGTTACAGGGCTTCGCACCATAAACGTAGTGGTAGAGTAAGTAATTAGCATAGAATTCAGATTGAGGTTTTGTTTTTAGATATGAGGAGCACGCAACAGAGAGGAAAAAAAAAGATAAAACGCAGGGAAGGAAATGAATATTTCCTCAAGGTCCAAGTCAACCTCCCACACTTCACCGCTCAGCCCCTTTTGCCAATGTGCAAACTTGACAGTTACTCTTTCTATGCACAAACTTCTTCTTTTTTATTCTTTTTTTTTTCTTCTTTTCTGATATTTATTCAAGGAAGTTCAGCGTGTGCAAGGTTCGTTTCTTTTCTTTTTTTTTTTTTTTCCCCCAGCAACATCCTCATCCTGACAAACATTCAAACCTGAGAGCTGCCTGGTACAACCGCACATCTGCTCACCGCTCAACACTGACCCGCACCATCTCGATTCAAGACGTTTACAATCCAGCTGTAGCTGATGCAAAAAAATAAATAAATAAAAAAAACAATTTTTTGGAGTTGGTATGGATGAAAAAATAAAAATAACAAACAAACACTGCCGCATTTACACTGAAGATTTGGTACACCTGCAATTAGACAGAGAAATGATTTGAGCCTCGCTATCATAGAGGGAGGTGTGGAGCTGCCAATCATTTCTCCCAACCTTGTAAAGTTATGTGTGTGTGTGGGGGGGGGAAATAACAGAAAATTTGTCTGACCTTGCAGCTGTCTAACAATAGAGGGAAAAAAAAAACAACAACAAAAAAACCCCACTCCACCAAGAACATTCCCGGAGGAGACTGAATTTGCCGGAAACCCCCCCCCCATCTAATTATAAGAAACATATAAATACGAAGTGTATCAGAATAATGATTCCGACGAAGTCTTGCGTTGTCCACAAGCTTTGGTGCCGCCACACTGAAACAGCAAAATAGCCTTACTTGCAGCTCATCCAGCTAGCTACATTTATCATAACAAGCTTATTCTTTATCACTGCAGCTGCTGAATTTGAAAATCAGGTTGGTTCCAAGACCCCATTATCCTCTTCTTCTCTTCCAGCGAACATTCTTGCAAAAGGCTGTTTTTTGTAAGAAAGCACAACACAGCCTTTGATTTTTTTTTTTTTTTTTTTGTGGCTACACTTGAAGTCGCCATCAGTGCCGCTCAGTAAACAATCACGAGTCCTTAGCTGTGTTCATAATGGCGACAGCTGTCCAGTCGCGTTAGATGAGGGAGCTTCATGAGTTCTGCTGATAAAAAAAAAAAAAAAAAAAGTGGGATAGCGGTGAAGCAGCCAATCAGAGAGCAGCCCCCCGGTCAACTGTTCACTCGTTGTGGGGAAGCTGGTCACGACGAGAGCCCGTGAGGTCACAGTGATCTTGACCTCTGACCGCCGACCACCAAAATCGAATCAATTCGTCCCTGAGCTACCTGAAAGGCAACCTACAAAAGATGAGCCCCCGCCCGCAGCTTCGCGGTCGTCGGCGTGGAGGCATGAAAGCGCAAACAAAGGGGCAAAGAGCGCAGCCACCGAAACACAGTGAGACAAAACAAGGGAGAATATAAAAAAAAACAAAAAAAAAACACTGCATAAGGATACAAGCATGACATGCGCAGAGGCATTTCTGACCCTGTCGCACATTCACTGTCATCCGCGCTCGTTTTAAGTCAATCTTTGCGGTTCCTCTTTGTGGTGACAATCACGGCTGTCGCGGCGTTAAAAAAAAAAAAAAAAAAAAAAAAAAAAAGCGTGGCTGAAGCCTGTTCAGCGATGCTGTTTTGTAGAGGCCATCTCAGCTCTCTAAACTGATTCACAGCGCGCTGGAAACTGCCATCATGTCAATCTTCCATTTTTTATTCTCATTGTTCCTTTATCTGCCTCATGCAATTTACAAGATAGTCGGCTTTGTGTATGTGCGTGCGAGTGTGTGTGTGTGTGTGTGTAATCCATTGTCCCCATTCTTTCATATCAGCCCATTTCATTCCCTTGTACCTCGCTGCTATTATTTATGATTGTTAAAGGGATACAGAAATGTCAGAGCACCAAAGCCCCAGCCTCTCCAAGTAACTCTGGTGATGCAGGAGACGAGGCATATTCTACTGTTGCATGCATTTTAATTCCGGATAACAGCTTAATGTCTTACATAAAAATGCTAATTCAGTGCCACTAGAAGTTACAGCCATTTTAATATTTTTGAAGAAAGGGAGGGGCACAGCTTTTTCTTTGAGGGCTATATATATCCTCCTCGCCGACAGAACAGCACTAATAATGTTGTTAATGTCATAAAAAGTGACAACTGACAGATGAAGCGCACCCCATACTGTGTGTGTGTGTGTGTGTGTGTGTGTGTGCGTGTGCGTGTGTGTGTCCCCGGAGATAGTGAGCACGTCTCTGATGGAAATGACTTAAAGTGTTCATCACACGTCGGCGCGTACCATTCACAGACGGACGGAGAACAAAGGCGCCTTGTCAGCGAAAGGAACCTGACTTGTGACTGTTTTCCTTTCTTTTCTCGTCACGCACACTTTCTCGAGACACAGATGGAAATGGGGGAAATGCCTGTTAGTGCGTCGGCTATGTTTACACGCGGTATAGTAGGATATGAATATTTTAACCTCCCTCCAGAGTTTCACCTTTCCCTGTCCGCAGGCAGGTGCGCGGCGTGTGGACGCGCGCACGGTTTCATTCTCGCTGGAGTTTCCTGGCCTCATGTATGATTGGTGGAGGCGGATTGTACTTTTCGCTCTAGAGCTGTTGGTATCTCACTTTGAGAGGTCCTGAAACCTGCTGTGGTGCGAAAGCAACCATGTGGATATGTGTTCATTTTATCCAGATAACGGCTCCTGCAAAGACAGTGTCGGAGTTTTGGAGAGCTAACCGGGAAAGTAGCTATTGGCTGTCCTCAAAGTTGCTAGAGGTCACGAAATGACATCATCACCCGATTTGCCTCATCTACCATGCGCGTGTAATTGTAATGGAATGCTGTAGGAGAGATGGATAAGGTTGTGGGAGTGACAAACATTTTGGGTTAAAAGATGCCGTCAACATGTTTAGAACTGAGAAATGAACTTATTTCCGTCAATGCGCCTTTGTTTTGTTTTGTTTAAAAAAAAAATCATAATTCACAATTCAATCAGCCAGCGGTGGGTTTGTGTCATTTTGCAGTCTGGAACCCGGATACAGAGGGGTGAACGTCTCCTGCTCTGACCGTAGCTAGGATGGGACCACTGCTGGAGGACTGGTTTGGGACAGGGCAGAGGCCCATGGCAGCACCCGTGACTCGTTGAGAAGGGTAGAAAATGATCACATCAGAGTCTCCAAAAGTCTCCAATAACACCAGAAAAAGGCACTAGATTTGTCGCTTTTTTGAAAAAAAAAAAGAAAAAAAAAAAGAAGCTTGCTATGGGGCTTCTGAAAAGTCGCTAAATATAGCGAGGAGGACGCTAAGATGGCAACACTGAAGCTAGCAACGGAAGGAGTGACACAATTTTGGTCCAAGAAAAAAAATCTTATCTTAAAGACTGATTGTACCACGTAAGAACTACAGTAATTTCACCTTTCGGTTGGAGCTCCTCGGGTCCTTCACGGTCGCAAACAACGCTCATGGCGCACTTAGCGTCACCGACTGGAACGGGACTTCGAGCCACACGCCGATATCAGCATAGGAGTGTTTGCGTACAGTCATGGACATGGGCGGACGACCATACTTGCGTTGCGGTGACTCTCGTGGACACGGGCGGACGATGGCATTTACGTCACGCGGCCTCTCGCCGACGTGAAGTGGCCCAAAGCGCGAATTCAGGCTCGCTGGCTGACTCCAGGACGCTGAGTCATTAATACATCAGCCTGAGTGAACCACCCTTCCCTTCAGCTGTAGCCAAGCTTCTTTTTCTGGCCTGATTAAAAAAAACAAACAAAGAAAAAAAAAACCCACCGTGATTCTGATTGTCTTGGACAAGTTGGAACATTTTAATTTTTGTCCCAATTAAATGTTACACGTCCGTGTTAAGAATTTTGGCCTTTCATGTTTTCTTTTACAGACAACTTTATTCAACTGCAAAGGCCTTTTTGATATATTTAGTCTGTTGACAGCTTATTTTCTTTGTAGACATCATCACCGATTCCAGGAGAAATGAGGCTTGGCAGAATAATATCACTTAAATATGATAATTGTGTAAAAAAAAAACAATACAAAATTTAATTTACAGTGAAATCAGATGATTTAGCAATTAGCGGTTCCATTAAATAGTTACCAGCTTCTAAATTGTGGAAGGGAAAATGTCCAATTTGTGGACGGTTTGCGTAACCTGATGACGTTTTTTAATAGCACAGCCAGAGATTCCGCAATGGAAGAGCAACAAGTGGCTGACAGGAAAACCATGGGTGCTAACAACATATTTTCCATCGCTGACAATGATGAAAAAGCTCTGACGGCCATCCGTCATCCGGCAGATTAGAACACTGACTGCCGTTCAATCGTGTTTGTTCGATCCATCCGCCTCCTGGAACGGCTTCTTCTTTTGTTTTTTTTTCCTCTTTCCATAAATAGATGTCAAAAGCCAAGCGTGTCTAACGTTGGCTCAGATGGTTTCTCATTGAAGCGAGTTGAAAAGGCGGTTGTGTTTTAAAGGATGCCGCACAAAGCGGTGCAAGAAAGTGTCGCCGCGCGACGAGTTGGGAGCGTCGCTGTTTGACGTCCAAGGATGAGAGTTTGTTTGGCGTTTTCCTCCCGGTGCAGCGAGTTGCAGGTTTCTTTCGGTGTCTGACGCTACGTTCACGCTGCAGATTTTCAGCTAAGATACGGTTTTATTTTATTTTATTTTATTTATTTATTTTTTGGCGTAATTGTTCACATTGTCATGCAAATGCCACCGCCATCAGACGCCAGCGTGAACGGCCCACGGCCCTGAAGTGAGCAGAAGAAGATGTGACATCACACATTATGGAAGTAATGCGTGTCTGAGCGCGTATGTGTATCGATTTTGAAGTTGTTTTGCAATCAGAGCCGACAAAATTATGACTAAGCGATAAAGAAAAAAGAGCACAAATTTTAACGATTGCTTTTTTTTTTTTTTTCGTGGAGCTGCTTGCTTGAACCCATCGTTCACACTTCTCGCCGCATCGTCGGCCACCTCCTGCGGCGCAAAATTGTGATGTCTGTCCCACTTTAATGACGTAAAAGTCGGATAAAATGCGACATGACCGTTCAGACCAAAAATCAGATTTGTGCTTTTTTCGGACATTTAAAAAAAAAAAAAATCAGATTTGGGCCACTTTTGCCTGCAGTTTTAATGCAGCCTAATTGCATTTTTTTTTCAAATTGATAGAATGCAATTTGAAAAGTTTTCTCATTTAGATTTGTCCTCGGTCTGTGGCTATGATATCTGGTATGAACTGCTTGTAAACTGTTTTTGTTTCACTTGCGATGATGATGATGGGGACGAGCCGCCCCTGGTCTTTGCCTGGAGCCCCCGAATCGCCCAGATTTCTGCACAAGATAAGCCAAACGGAGGCCCACGTGTAAAATTATTTCCCCTGAAGCGTATAGTGGAGGTCAGAACCTTTTCAGACGTCTTGAATTTAGCAGAATAGGAGAGGCCCGTCACAGTCACACACAGGAACACTCAGGCGCGCGACAACAAACAGACAAAACAAGCGAGACGCTCGCTTGGTAAACATTAAAGCACCGTGAAAAAAAGGAATTCTAAAACCTTTCTGTTTGTTTTTGTTTGTCTTTTCTTTCTTTTTTTTTCTTTCTTCTCCTCGCACACAAATGACACACTTCTTCCCGGAGACATGAAGGTTCCATCGCGGGCCGCCGAGGACTTTCACGCCGCGTCCAGGGCACATTTGCACATGCGCTGTCACAGACGTCAAGCTGTGTTTGTTTTTTGCACGCGACACCGTTCCCGGTTCTGGAGGTGACCCAGCTTCTGGTGGTAGATTCTCCCACCGCCCCGTTTGTGTATCTGCAACTGCCTAAATCACTCGTGGCACGTCTATAAATATCGAATTAAATGCACAGGAACTGTACAGATGTTTCTACACACGCACACACACGCCAGCGAGGAACTTGCATCTTCAAAGTTGGCTTCAAATAGAAAACCAAGGCAGAAATCAGCCTGCTCTGCATGTGACCTCAGATATTTCTGTAAGGTGTATAATATTAGAACTTTAAAAAAAAAAAATCTGTCCGAATCGATAACGCCAGAAGGCGCGATTCGTAGATGACTAATGAAAGCAGAGGTTCGTTTTATTTATTTGTTAACAGGCTGTTTAGGAGGGTCAGGTGCAATGCAGATAGAGACAGCGAGAAACAGCTGTCCAATGTAAGTAACACTGTTTATAGAGGATGATAACTCCACATATAAAGGAAATTATAAAGATAGTGGCAGCAATGAAAAAGTGAGGTAAAGGGATTGTGGACTGGAGCAAGATACAATAAGGCACTCGTTACGTGGGGATCCACCCAGATTTTGTTGGCTCTAAACAGTTATTTCAATAAACAATTAATATGCTATCTAATTATAAAGTTTTTCAGGGGCAGACCCTTGAGAAAGTGACACTAAAGTGCAGCCCCTGAACTTTTTCCTTTTTTTCTTTTTTTTTTTCTTTTCTTCGAAACAAGAGAGCCCTGCTGCTGAATCTGTTGGGTCAGCTCCTCAGCAAGACTGAAAGTCCAGATTATTGTAACCAAAGGTGACTGCCCCGGCTTCTGCTGGCCCAGCAATTAATGAGATGGGTCTCCAGAGTCACTGAGGCAGATCCTCGGATAGAGCTGTCCACTTTATCTTAGCCCGCATGGAAACGTTACAGGCCAGACAGTGATTTAGCATCCGGGCTTCCAAGAAAGGTCACAGCTTCTTGTATCACATCGCAGGACCTCCCCTACTGTATCCACCAAAGAGTAATGGAGGCTGACTGTGCATGCTCCACGGCCAACATTAACATTTTTCTTTTTTTGACATGCTTTGGAATTACCCCACTTCAGACACTTTTTTTTCCCTGCAATCGCCCGCGAGATTGGCAGCGGGGAGAGAACAGCAGCATCTTTCGAGTAAATGGCCTCCTCCGCGACTTTGAATCAAGCTAAAGAAGAGGGGAAGGAAGGGAGGAAGGACGTATGGTAGCACTTTAGAATGAATTATTTTGATATTATTAGCAGTGAGTCAAGAGTGAGTCATCCGCCAACCCTGAGAGCGGTCGCCATTCAACCTTAACACGTGTGGTTTTACTGTAACCATGACAGCAAAGGTCATCTGACCTTAAAGAGGTAGTAACATTTAAACCCAAACAAGCGGTTTTACATTCCCAATCAATCATGTAACAAACAAATATGATATGTAAGCCATTTGATAATATGTTAAATACACACCGCCAAAAGGCAGTTGAGAATGTAATCTACTTGTAGGGGATGGTAAACTTTAGGAGATGGGATTGGCCCTCTTCAGAGCTTAGAAGGGGGGAAAAAAAGCTTACAATTGCAAAACGCATTGAATAAAGAATTAAAATAGATAATGCAACATACTCGGTAGGCATCTTTATTGTGTAAAGTTGCAAAAATGTAAATGCCAAGTCCAACAAATTCCGATTTTGCAACAATAGCAGAAAATGAAAGGAAACATGGAGAGCTAAAGCGGCAGATTAAGATTTTCCTTTGTGCGGTTTGACTGCAAGGTGCTCTCCTGTAATCTCAGGAAAAAGAGGCCCAAACAAACGTCAGCTTCAGGATGAGCGCAAATGTCACCTGTCATTCAAAAGTGCTTCTGCCTATTTGCACAACACGTCCTCCACGAAGCCATAGCTTAGCTTGAACGCTACCAAAGGGGTTCAGCATGGCAACTTTAGCAGGAGCGATTCCGCCTGCGGTGGCATTACCTTAAAGGTGGCGCCTGCAGTGTTTCATTGCGTGATCGATGATTTGGGGACGGCGGTGGGAGTCTTGTCCGCGGCAGCGGGGAGGGTCAGTTGACTCACGGCATCAAACTTAATCTTGAGCCATAAAATTAAGACAACTCTCTGGCTTTTAAGAGGTGAATGCTCTCAGGAAGGCTCTTCAATCTATTTAATGTATCAGTGGCGCGCGCAAACACACACACGCACACGCACACGCACACGCACACTTATAGTGTAATATTCCCGAGGCTGAACGAGGCCACTTACAGGCTGAGTGGGGGGGTTGAGGGGGGGGAGAAAAAGTCTTGATTGCAGTGCTTTCACCTCTGGCTACATGATCTACATTGTGAGCACAGATGCTTGATGGCGCCGTGTCATTTCGGCGACGATCATGACGGGAACCAAACCAATTACCGCGAAGCGTTTCAGATCAGCGTGCGCGCCTCCTAAACAAAAAACAGAAAAACCCAGGGATGTGGCGATATTCAGCGTATTTAAAGCGCTTCCTTAACGAGGTGACCTTGAGTCGGCGTCGGAAGGTCCGGAGCGATTAAACACTTCTGGTTTATCTTCAGCTCTGATCGGCCGCCATCGATCTCGGCTGTCACTTAAACGAGCAGGGGACGCTATTCTTCAGCCCCTTTCTTGGGCTATAGATCAGTCATCTGGGGTCATCTGAGACCGACTCCCACTGAGATCTGACAAAGGAGATGCGGTGGAAATTGATAAACGTGGTTCATAAATTGTTGGTCTATTGACCCTCGCTGAGCATATAGTTTTATGGGCAACTGACATTGCCGCAAGCTATTTGAGGGAAATTGCATCATATTTTTTTTTCTTCCTTCTCCCTCCTACGTTGTCAAACACCATTTGCATTGGAAAACTGAACTCGTTTGATAAATGGTCAGAATTTTTCTAGGTTAGGTATTTAGTCTATTTTCAGCTTCAACTGACAAAAAAAAAGCTCATTTTTGCTGTCACACTCATGTCCAAATCATCTTACCTGAGGCTAAAAATAGGCTTTGCTTAAAAAAAAAAAATCTTAAAAACTAGTTAAAAATATGTAATAATCTCATATTTGGATTTGAAGTATTCTTCTGTCCCTGCCAGCAACATCACAGCAATAATCAATGGCTGAAAAGACCACATGCTATACTCTCCTGTCCCCGTGTACCCGAAATATATTTATATATACATCGTGCTCTCCTAACTAACCTGAATTGCCACAGATTCGACCTTACCTGAGTACATACTGAGCCTAAATATAGAAGTTGGTGACAACAAAAAGCCACTGTCAGTCATCCATTGCCACATGAATCTTTTCTGTAACGGTCATATCCTTTTTGAGAGGCACTGACAAATTATGCTGCCATGCTGATAGGGGCTCGAGATTGACTTTGGGGCATTTTGAAGGGCAACGGAACACAGCAAAACCCGGTCTAGCAGTACTGGACTTTGGGCAGAGCGCTGCACATGCAGTCCTTAAGAACATTGCAAAAAATTAGCTAAAATACCAGAAATAAACACTTAATCTGGGGAGAGAATTATTTCACTCTCAAAGCGGCTATCTGTTGCAACTGTGACAAATGTTTCTACCTCACAAGAAATACTAAAATAAGTTGGTCCCAGTCTACATTACATGAAAACAAGAAAATGACTTCATCTCATGTTTCCCTCATATGACATTTTTAATTTTGACATTGGAAGATTAAAAATGTCATGGAATCCGCAGCAACAGGAACATTTATTTCCATAAACCTTCGCCAGTTGAATGCTATGATCTGGTGAAGGGCTTTATTGTCAGTTGTAAAGATGATGAACAGCAAATGTCTGAAAGATTCGTCCTAGTATTAATTTTCAGTTAGTTCTGTTGAATCACGTACAGCTTTATCCATTTTATAATCTAGAGTCAGCCTCAAGAAACATAACGGTGAATTCCAAGGTTGAATTCCCCATCTGTTTTCCATCCAGGTTTTTGACCGTGCAGAATCTCTCCATCGCAGAGTTTGGCATTAGAAGTATTCACATTGATATGCCCAGAGTTCACCTGTGAGCGTGATTTGTGACTTCACGATTAGTTTGCCAGCCACTCATGTGCCAGCATGCGGCTGTGTGGTTCAAATGTAGAAACTCGAATCCCTCCGATGCACTTACACTGAAAATGATGATCTTCGCAGTTAAATGAAACATTTACATATTCATGGTCCTATACATTTTTTTTTTTTTTTTTTGCTTAGAGAAATAATCCCTAAAATTATTATTCAAATCAGAGTGCCCTTATGAGTCTTAAAATACAGTATATACCTATAGGGGAGGTTTAATATTAATCTTTTAAGCGAATTTTGAAGCCATGCTGAGTTAGATTGCGAGTCATCTGTTTCAGTGCTAGAGAGGGGAAATAAACTTTTGCTTAATCCTCCGACGCCATCAATTTCATACATGAAATATATATACTCAGCATTCTTGTAGACTTGGGACATTTTGTCGCCGTTTAATTTACTGCATGCAACAGCGCCAACGCACAGGTGTCCGCGCCGAGCTCTCGGCTTAAGCCCGCGACGGAAACCGCAAAACCGAGGGCTTTTTAACTTCCATTCAGAAGGTTTCGGCGTTATCTAAAAGCCAGACACACGCGCTTGCGCCACTCCTGCGTCACGCACACGCGCCAAGCCAGGGGATCAGACTCTTCGCGAGTATCCCCCGTCCGTCTCGCTGCTTTCTAGTCACGGGAACTGGAGGGAAAAGTGAGCTTCAAAGCGGGTTGTGTTCATACGATGTGAGCTGCAATAGGTGGGCTGAACCTGGCAGGAGTTATCTGTATCTGCTGGAGTCACAGAGAGCAGCGCTGCCAGGCTGTCAGATGAAAACCACCTTCTCCGAGATACCTGATTTGCAATTCTACCTCGGCTCTAAAAAGTTTTCCATGCCTGATGGATCAAGAGCCTTTCGCGAAACCTTGTAAATTAAATTGCACGTTAAATGATGCAGCACCTCGCGCTTATAGAGTGACTTGATATTTTTGCGGTGATAAGCCACATGCTGTCCTCTACGCTTTCTCACTTATTTTTTTATTTATTTATTTTTTTAATGCACGCAGATTGATGTGACGGTGTTGCAAAATATCTGAACGCGAAATGTGATTTAACTGACAATTCGGGGGGAAATAATGTTTGAAAGCAACTGATTAGGCTGGAAAGAAATGCGGGGCGGGATGGAAGCTCTGCGTCCGCCCGTCCCTCGCAGCCTCTCCGTCATGTGGAGGACATAATTAAGCGGCGTGCCTCAGAAAGTCTGCAGGTTCGAGCAAGAACAGGAGGATTGCCTGCGAGGCGGGATGGCGGTCGCCATTATATCCACTTCCTGTTGAGCCCGTGCGCCGCGTGGAGGCAAGAATATCACAAACATGACCATGAAAGTGGGGGAATAAAAAAAAAATAAAAATAAAAAATAAAAAAAAACCTTCAGGAGGAAGAAAAGGAAAACATGATGAAGCGAGGCTGACAGGCCAGGTCAGCTTCAGCATCCGCAGGCAGATAATTGGGTTCTCAGCATGAAAATAATATGAGCGGGATCAGGAACCGCTGTCTCGCAGTAACCGTCGGCCCAACATGTTGCTGTTTGGAGTAATGTGCTTTACAAACCTGAGGGAGGAGTGATATTTTTAATCTTCCGTTTCATACAGAAACACAGGGGAGTGTTTGCGTTTAACAAGGTCGGCGGATATTCAGCGGTTATTTTTAACCAATTAACACTGTATAAAAGTCACTTAGGCTTTTTTTTACATTATTATTCATTAAAAAAGTCATTCCATATTAGGCAATCCTACATTGGTTCACACATTTTCAAAAAGAGAAACATCACAGAGGCAGAGCAGCTCGAGATTCGACCCTTGGTGGGCAGGCTACTCATTACTTTTGCTCATATGTTAAATCCGAGCATCTGTAATGGATTACCACGCGATGGTTGCCCTTTTTAATTTGATCTGATTGCATCCCATTGCATCACAAAAAAAAACAGCACTTCAACTGAAAAACACCCTTCACCGAGTTTGTTTGTTTTTTGTTTTTTTCAAGCAGGAAAAGGTGAGTGCAGCACAAAAAATATGAAAGGAGGATTTAAAGATGAGGACCTTTAAGATGACAAACTGTCACCCTCCCACACTCTCTCCCCAACTCTTACTTCAATATCAATCATAATCCCAAACGACTCTTTCAATGTTTAATTCATAAGCAAATGTCATCACACAAATCAGTCGAGCCAAAGATGTAAAATTCGACTTCTCCAATGTATTCCAGTCAGGAAAGACAAGTGGATGAGGTAAAGAAAATTAATTATTATGACAGATGATAAGTGACGGGGGATTAAGTTTGACAGGAAGTCTATGCCGCGCAGACTCTACATAAGAGATTTAGAACTGTGGGGGCGTCTGTCCCGAGCAGCGGCGAGATAAATCCTCCCGCGACTGCCAGCCACCGCTGGCGAGACTGACGGCTGATGAGGATTGGATAGATGAGAGCAGCTGAGAAAACAGCTGATATCTCAACCACGGCCCAAGACGATGACAGCGGGGGGGGGGGGGGGGAA
>CAAKHG010038204.1:0-13217 GCA_901007715.1 Dactylopterus volitans | reverse complement strand
AAAAGAGCACAAATACGTTGTTGCCCTGGGCATTGTGTCTCGGCCCAGTTGTGCAGCCAACCAACCTGTGGTTCTGACCCACTTTCTAGCCTCATCCGTCACACTGAAAGTCCTGGAGACTCTGATTCATTTCCCATGAATCCCATTTATTCCTCCCAGGCTGTTATGTCATCATTACAGACTTACCTGCTCCGTCGTGCTGGAAGCGGCCGGACCGCATTTGAATATTTCATTATGGCATGATAATACTTTAAACATGCCACAGGATATGATTTATACAGGGCGCGGAGGTGTTAAGACATTTCTGTGCCTTAGGTTGTGATCGGTGACCTGACACACGCATGTAGTCTTACATGATGAATTATCAATAGTTAGGAAAGTGTGTATCAGGGTGCTGGGTAAAACTCTTGTCCTTTTTCACGGGCGACTGGTCAAGCGGCATGATGTTTTATAACCCGTCTGGTTGGAATTCGTTTTTAAGGATGTAAAAATGGGCCTCGTGTTAATTTTCCCTCCCTCTCCAAACTGAATAAGGGATCAGGCCGCTAATTTGGCCCTTAAGCAGCTACACTTAGATTCATTGTCCCCGAGTGCCCCGAGAGAAGTCATCCATAAACCACACATCGCCCAGCATTTAGCCAGCTCCCTGCTCTCAGAGCATATAGTACATGTCAGCTGCAGCCTGCTGAGGGAGAGAAAATAAAAATAATGGACACAGAAATAATTGAATGTACTTTTTTTTTTTTTTTTCAAAAGAAGCTAAACAGAAAATGAGGTTAAGATGAAAGATAGGAAACAATGGTGAACAAAATCTAATTATTCCAGGTTCAAAAATGGATATGCTCGCTGAATACACAGCTTGCCGCACAATACACAATTATTCTACTTTTGCTCAGAATGTGAACTTTGTAATTAGTTTCGCTGACTTTGAAGATATGCAACTGCTCTCACTCCCGAGTCATCAAATGCAGATGCTGGGTAAAAGGCTCTTTGGCGCGGAACTATGAAACTGTGTATAAGTGCCCCTGAATCGTCAACTGTGGACGTGCAGGGGTGTTAAAAGAGGAACTGACCAGCCAATCTTCGGAACAATAATACTTGGCTAAGTCCGGGGCGGTATTCTCTACCGCCACTCATTATGAAAACAAAATGACTGTTAGAAGAGTGAGAGAAGGAGCCGATGCCCCCAGAGAAACTCGAGTCAATCAGCGGCTCCCTGTTCTTGTTCAAGGACACTTCAACGTGACAAATGGTGGCCGATATATTGATTAATGGTTTTTGTGGGTAAACCAAACCTGATACGGCTGAGGCTTTACCACTTGAGAATCACATGTTTTACCCCTCCCACCCCCGCCCAATCGAAGTATCAGATGATTAAAAAGCAACGATTCTCCATTGATTTGCCATTGGCAGCGCTGGGGGACATGTTTTGTTTATTACTATTCTGCAAATCAGCGGAGCACAGCGAGAAGAGAGCAATTACAAATGCAAATCCCAATAAGTGCCTAGAAGGTATGTTGAAAGGTCCTCAGAAGGATATAATGATATCCTGGCATGATTACCTCCAAAAAAAAAAAAAGATGAGGAATATTCTTGAATTATTCAAGCTCACAAACACCCTGCAAGCAGGCGAGAAGTATGATTTACTATAATTTTTTTTTACAAGGTTTCTTGGTCTGTCTTCACCCAGGAGACTGACATCACAGGGGATCAAATACAAAACCCATTTTGTTTGCACGCCTAAAGCGCTGCCAGCGGTGTCTCTTCACAACATGGTATTCCTCATCAAAACTTCATTTCAACCGCATTTTTTTTTTTTTTCCCCAACTTAATGAAGCCGAGAATGGAAAATTTTTTTTGCGAGGGCAACGAGGAGTTTCTCCACGGCTTCAGTACGGTCAGAAATGAGCACACGCAAGAATGACTCACCCGAAAAGAACTACCGGAGGAGGAAGCAATTTGGTTGAGCTCGCTAAAGACCTCGCACTCCGCAGCAAAAATCAGTGGATTATCTCACCAGAGTGGAGATGCTTTTCTCAGCCATATAAGCGTCACGTTTCACGCCGGCATTAAGGCAACGTTGTCACACCAACGCTGGCTTAGAAGCGCCGGTGCTTCGGCGGCGCCTGCAGAGTTGTGTAACGCCGGCACCGTAACATTTTAACGCCTCTTGTTCGTCATTCTCTGATCTCATCTTTGAACCGGCGCAATGACTACAAGCCTTGTAGTCTGGTAGTACAAGGCCGGTCTTTCACACCGTTTTCCTTTTGACGCTGTCAAAGGGAGATGTTGACAGAAGGATCCAAGTTTAAAGGGGGAAATTCAATTACACTGAAATAGAGAGGAGGAACGCGCTTTTTCAGCAGGGGATGGCGCAGGCCTTTAATTCCTGCCGCCGTGCTCAGCGAAAAAGGAGCCGCCCCGATGTGGCGAAGGAGTGGGGGGGGGGGTGGATTAATAAGTGTGGCCCATTTGGAGTGGTGCGTCCTCGCATCGGCGTGACCTTTGGTGTAACGGCGCGAATGCAGATAATGATTCTCAGCAGGAAACCTTGAGTGTAAATTAGAGCTGCTTCTTCACTTTGTTACGGAGCGTAATCAAGAACTCTGCTCCGATGCGTCCAGATGGAAATTAAGCTGGAACGAGGCGGTGAACCGTGAAGGGCTGGGGCACTGCAAAGGCAGATACACTAACTCACTGACACACTTCCCGTGTGCACGGGCGCGCTTATTCACTCGGGAGGCACGCACACACGCACACACACACACGTGAACCTGACCTACAGGATGCTGCTCAGCAGATGCACCCCACCAAAGTACCTTCTAACACAAATGTTTGATGAACGGACGGCCACCAGTGGAGATCAGAACAAAAACCTCAACAGTGTTTTTTTGGTTTTTTTTGTTGTTTTTTTTTTACCCCCACAGTCACCTCTAACCAGCTCTAACCAGCTCTAATCACTTATCAGCACAGCGCAGCATGTGAATGACGTCCGCACACAGCATTAATCATCAGTATTCATGAGCCGAGTCATTTTTGTTTATATAGAAACGTTTGAAAATAACCCAGCGGTGTGATCCAGCCGGCGCGGACTCGGAAATGCACGTATACAATGAAAGCAATGCGGAATCAGACGAAAGCAGACGTGGAAAGCAACCAAACTTTAGCTGAAACGGTAAAATACAATGGAGAGCACAAAAATGAGAGCAAAACCAGTTTAATGAAATGGGTCAACTAAATTACAAATTGACTTGACCCCCCCCGAAAAAAAAAGAAAAGTAATATAACACGAGGCAGCCGGAACTAATCACAAGAGAAAGTGGAATTAGGTCATTGTGATTTCATGCCTCCAACAACCAGTCCAGTTCCAGTATACGTCCATCTCTGCCCGATACGTTACGACGACTTTGAGATGAATCGCGTGAAACACATTTCATCCCCCATCCTTTTCCTCCTGGCATTCCTGAGCTTACATTCCCAGGAACGGGATGGGTAGCTGGATGGATAGATGTGCGGACTCACGACAAGAAAAAAAAAAAAGATGCTTGCAGCCACCATAAAAAAGATGACACCCGGTATCAGTTAGAAGGGGAACGCTATAGTCTGCCAAGGTGCATGCAAAATTCCCAGATATGTGCAAATATTTAAAGTGCTCCTCATTGGCCCGAGCTCCTCTCCTCCACCAAGTCTCAAGGAAATCAGCCTAGCAGTTCTTGCATAATCCAGCTGACAGCAGGAGACTGAGTGGGGAGGAATGGACCCCCTCCAATACCAGTGTATCCAAAAAAAAAAAAAAAAAAAAAAAGTTTCTTGTTTGTAGACCTGCTCCAAAATTTTAAGGAGTTCATTATGGTTGAAAAAAAAGAACCATTTGTGAGTTTCACCTTGAAATGTTTTTGAATACATTGCTATGTAAAGAGAATTAAAGTTACCAGACATGAATATTGGATGCAGACCTCTAACACCTTTATTGGAATTGGTATGGATGCAAATTATTACTAATTCAAGTACTCAATTACAATTTGATATCTTTTCTTAATCAAACACCTCATTGCATCCACCGATATGTTTTTTTTTCTTTCTCATGACTGTCTCATCATCTCAACGTGTGTTTCCATCCCCCTTTTTTTTCTCCTCGTTCTGTTTGCCTGACAACCCTTTCGACATGAACGACATCAGCGCTTGTAAACTTTGGCTGTTCGCTCACACAACACCGATGGCAGGTGCATAAAGGGGGCCGGCCTGAGCACACAAACTCCTGAGACCTGGTTTCAGAACGTGATCGTTCACCACCTGCACTATTGTCATGTCATTTTTAAATTTCGTGTGAAAACTGTGACGACCGGGCGACCTTTATACCACACTTGAGCTGCGCATGGTCTTTGCTAGCGAGAAAGGCAGATGGAGAGATGGTTGCACTCTTCTCGTTCTACTCAGGAGAGAAACAAGGTGCAGCCGGTGGTGTTTCTTTTGTCACGTCGCAGGCACAGAGCAGCCGAAAGTTTGCAACTGTCGTGCTGGTCGCCCGGCTTCACCTTCCTCGCAAGTGATAAACCCATGACATTTGCACAGGCACCTCTCTGGCTTTCCAGCTCACCAAACAAATATCACAGCTCTCCTCCTGCTCCTCCTCCCGGCGGTGATTCACATTATTTTAAAATTTCTCACTTTCCACGAGTCGGATCCATCAGCAAAACATCAGCCTCTGGGTTTTTACATTGCTGCGGTTGATGGGGGAGGAGGGGGGTGCAAGGGTAGAAGAAAAGAATGTAATTAAAAACAATTTCCGAAAACCTTGTTTTTGCAAGTCAGCACAGATTTGATGTAAATTGGCCTCATGGATTCTAGATCCCTGAAACTTGCTCTGCTTATAAATGACCGTGTGAACCGTGGGCTCAGGTTTAATATGCAGCCCTCAGATGTGGCGTGTGGCGCTTTGCATTCTGGGGGTTGAGGGAAAGATCAGAGGTGCTCAGGAGGCTTTTAAAAAGGGATAAATAAAGCTTAAAAGTAAAGACTGAGAAGATAATAAGCCGACACACATTTAAAGAAAACACACAGACGCGCCACTCTCCTCCTATCAGCCGCCGATCCAGAGCATGGACATCCTTGATCTGACACCGTCCTGCTGAGGAACAAAATGTGCTTACAAGCTGCCCTGCTTTTAGCGCCCATCATGTCTGTGTATGTCTGAGCATCTGACACCAGCCCACCAACCTCCGTTTTTACACGTCTTCATCATCCCAACCGCCGACCGCCAGCCCTGTAACTCCATCACCGCCCGTCTTTCCCATCTGAACCTGTTATATTGTTCATTCGGCCGACTGCTAACCGAGCCTGAAACAATTTCTGCTCGGGGGTTACAGCTGCCCATCTGCGCTGCTTCATTGTCTTCATAAGAAATGGGATTCTGCTGATGTTTGCTTACACTCAGGATTCTGGTCTGAGGTAACGGGGGATGATTTATCTGACTGTCCTGCAGCGTGTTCCTCAGCAAAGACCAGGGGATGTTTTTGTTGCTTAGAACTGCAGATGGAGCTTGTCCTTCTAGACCTTAGCTTTTTGTTTTTTGTTTTCCTTTCTTCTTCTTCCTCTTCTGTTTTTTTTTTTTTCATTTTCACGAGTTGTTCTTTTCAGCATGTGGCTGCAGAGGTGCAGGTTTTATCAGACAAAAGATAAACAAAGACAAAATGCCAGTGGATTAAGAAGGAACCACCACACTGCATAACAGACATAGCAGTTAAATGTAAGCAGAGGGATCAGAAAAATAGAAACCCCCGTACAAAATAAAGAAAATCAAGGAATTTTAACTAGCCTTCTTGTTGAGGAGGAGTTGCAGTAATATTTGGCATGTATGTGTGTGTTTGTATGCATTTCAGTTAAATTCCTATTTCGCACTTATAGCCATTATATATTTTGTATGTTGTTTTTCCTTGTTTGTTTGTTTTTAGCATTGCATATTGCAGATTTGACCCTTGTGGTTGTTTGGGTCAAATTCAGCCACTATATGAGCAGACTGGAATTTAGCAAATTAATTAGAAAAGATTTTTGAAAGATGCATTTCACAGCCCGTAACTGCAACAATATTTTGGTTCTGTTTTTGGCACCCTTTATTTGCTTTAATTGGATGAATCACAAAAAATAAAAGGGAAACTTCTATCAACAAAAGTGCCTTTGTCAGACATTAGATACAAACAGTTATATAAAGCTTGGATTCGAGATCAAGACTACATATTTTAAGGGTACGTATAAAGCTTTAAAAAAAAAAGAAAAGAAATCTATACATCACCGATTGACCGCAACAGCACCCCAGCACTCCAAGGCATTTTGTTTAATTGTGTAACCAGTCTCCTCTCATGGGTGCCCGCAGTAATGTGTTATTACTGCGGTAAGGTGTTGTTATTGACAAATACATTAAACACTGACTGCTTAAAACTACATCAGTGAACAATTGGAACGTCCATGTGCTGTTTGTTACTGCTCCGTAGCACCCCATTGAATAACTGACAAAGGCTGTGTTATTTGCATTCCGACCCATCTGACAGTCAACTTTAAAAATTCAGCAGACAGACAGAGACGGCTGGTGAGTTCAATGAAACAGGCGACAAGATACGTAGATCTCCTCAGTTGTATATCGCACCGCAAAGGTGAGGAATAACTAAGAAAGTGGCTGTATTCTGTATGTGTACTGTTTATGCTGATTTTTTTTCTTAATTGAATCTGTTTGAGAGAGGTGTTGACATATTTTAACGATTGTTGTTGAGACTGTAGTTGATGAAGCTGTTGAACTGCACTGGGTTATACTGAGAGGTGTTTATACTATTTATACTATTGCGGTCATCCCACTCACATGCATTGAGGTGAAAAAAGAAATCATCATCGGAAAAAAAGAACGATATTTTATAGTGAACATATGGCGGCTAATCGATAATGCACAAAAAAAAAAAAAAAAAGCTGGACTCTTGAGGGCCACTGAGAGGATCATAAATGTGATGTTTCAGGTGGCTGCATGTGCTGTCACTTAGGCTGACATTTGCTCCAGTCCCATTCAGTGTAGTCGGGTGTGTTTGCTACTTTAAATGCTTTAGATGCCAAACTACATCAGACCCGACAGCAACGACAAGCATGCTGCACTCAAGCAAGCAAGAGAAAAAGAAAGGGGAGAAGAAAAACACTCTGAAGAATCTCAGACCTTTGGAGAGATCACAAGAGAGGGACCTGCCCTTGAAATGCCATCTCTTTCAGGGTGGCAGCAAAACAGCAGGAAATGAAATAAATGATTTCGATGAAGTACTTTTAGAAATGTTATCCTCACCGCAGATGACAAAGTAGAGGCTTTTTGGGCTTTTGACTGGGCGATTGGTGGCGTCAACGACGTGAACCATAGTCGCGTTATCCTGCTAATTACGTGACGTGAATACCAGAACAGACTTGACCCATTGCCGAATAAAAGGGCCAAGATCGAGGCCAAAACGCATACTGGGCTGGGAGGAATAAAAAAAATAGTATAACACAAACTAGAGATGGTTCAGAGAGGCTGGAGAAATAAAGCATTTCAATACACAGAGCCAAGCTGCCTCTGCCTGGTGAGAAACTGGCCCGTGTGGTCGTTTTTTTTTTGTTTTTTTTCCCCCAAACCTACAAAATAGCAATACATTTTTTTTTTTTTACTGATATCTGACTGCACCTCTTTTAACCTTGTGATATTACATGAAAAAGCTAAGGACA
Source organism: Dactylopterus volitans (assembly GCA_901007715.1). Taxonomy (NCBI): domain Eukaryota; kingdom Metazoa; phylum Chordata; class Actinopteri; order Syngnathiformes; family Dactylopteridae; genus Dactylopterus; species Dactylopterus volitans. Next base: position 5,489 of record CAAKHG010038204.1, on the reverse strand, counting down.
CAACTGTCAGCTATCAAGACAAATTTCACCCGGCGCACAGCCACACCGCAGCTGCTCTTATTCAAAAATGCATCAGAGCTGGAGGAGTCGCTCTAAAGGAATGACATGCTGTGAATTGATTGGTTGAACAAACATCTTTTGGATGGAGTTTCAGCATTTTTTCTCTCTCTCTCTTCTTTCTTTTTTTTTTTTTTTAGTAATGTCACCATAAAATGAAAAAGAAAGTGGGTGATAACTGCAAATGCCTGAATCCCTATTTCAAAAAGACAGTTTTATAATAAATTTCAACCAGCCATAATTTGGATGTAGCTCTGAGAAGAGTTCATCTAATTTGCTTGTCTGGAGTGCTTTGGTCACACTGCGAGACAAGAATTTGAGATGATTCATAGAAAACTCATGCTGATTTGAAAAGCTGATGAAGGCTCGTGCACTGGGGCACGTTTTGTACAAATCCATGTTTCACCCCGTCTGGAGGAGGAATGCCTATGAGTCATCGGACTAGCAATGGCGTAGAATAACAACAAGTGTTTATTTCACCAGTGAAGACAGAACAAGCGAGGAATAATCAAGGCCTAGGTGTTAATGCGGTTCTCTGCCTCTTGGTCATGCCTTAAAAGGAAAATTTAATGAGTTGGGAGATGATTCTGTAATGAAACTAGTTGGGAAATGCGGTAGAACGGTGCAAGTATCTTTAAAACTGGTGCCGCACGATCAAGTAGACAGAGAAAACGGGCTCTGGTGTTGCTTTTTGCTCAAAATGTCAAAACCCCACAATAGAGTGAGCGCTTCCCAGGCCATGCCGGCTTTCTAAACTAACATTTGGGATTACCTAATATTCAGGATTGCTTATAACAGCCGGGATGCAGGAAATGCAGCGTACGGAAGGAGTGAGAGGCTGCGGTAGCAGAGAGTCGAGCCGTGCAGCAGTGGGTTGCTCTGAGCAGTACTAATGAAGCGCCGCGGTCGGTCGATGGGCGCAGAGCCGCTGCGTTGCGAGGGATTTCACAAAGGCCAGTTGCTTATGGACAAAGTTGCCGGTTCCGCGGCGGAAGCAGCGTGTTTGCAGCGCCACAGCAAAGAGAGCGGCGAGCAAGCAGAGGAGAGCTGGAGACGCGACGCTGCTTCAGGCTCCCCGAGAGGAAGGCAGAGAGGAAAGCAACGACGGCCAGCGGAAGGGAAGCCGCACCGATGTCCGAGCGCGGCGTCGGTGCGGCGGCAGTGCTCGTCATCAAGGCGGCAGCACTGCAGCCGTTCATGCAAAGTTTAGCGCATGAACGCAGTTCGGTGTCCTGCCGTGCTGAGAGTTTAGACAGGTGTCGGCGTCTGTGAGGGTTGCTGTTTCACCGTCAGGCTGCGTTTGTTGGTGTTTGTGGAACGGAGATGTTCGAGTTTGACCGTTCCTGCAGTTGCTGTCTGGGCAAATGTGGAGCTAGCAAAGACTGCAGTCCACCCAAAGTGGGGCACACACCACAAGATGATTCCCCCCTCGCCAAGAAAGTCAGCATGGGCCTGAATATCGGAAGACTCTTAAGATTATCTTGACGGATTCTCCTGAGGTGTGAGCTGTGATAGAAAGAAGGATTAAAGAGTGACAGAAGGAAGAATTAAGCATTTTCGTTATTTACCGCCGTAAATCCTGTAGTGTGGGGGGGGGGCGGCGAGGGAAACGCAACGTGTCCTGCGTGGCTCGTCACGTGGAGCAGAGCAACAGCCAATTAAAAGGCAGCGAGCTGACTGAGGGCGGAAGCAAAGCAAACACGGCATGGCAACAGCGAAGCGGCGAAGTCCAATAGAGAAGCGTTGGGCTATAACATACAAGCCGTCAGCCCATGTTCACGCCGTCTCTATGACTTTCTCCATTTTTTTTTCTTTTTTGTGCCTGGATCTTCCGTAAAAAAGGAGCCCAAAAAGCTCCATCGTAATTTCTCCCAGCTCGTCATCCGCCGCGCTTGTTTACGCCGAAGTCCAGTTTGACCCTGCGAGATCTCGCATGAGATTTTGAGTTTTTTAAAACCGCGTCTGGATGTTGTTGGTGGAATCTGTGAGTGTGTGATGTGTTTGCGTTGGTCCTCCGGTGGCACACCACACACTACAAGAGCAAAACGGTGAATTTATCCTCGTGTGCGCGGTCTCTCACGCTCAGAAAATCAGTTAAGGTTTAAAAAAAAAAAAATCCTGTCATGTGTACCCCGCTTAAGACAACTTCAGGGTGTTGGGTTAGATGAACCTCGTCTGGACAGCGTGCCGCCAGCGCTCTCCCCAGCTGACTGTTGGTGGAGGCGGGCACGCAAAAGATGAGGGAGTGCAATCTGTAGTTCCACTGAGCCGGCATGAGTCCAGCAGATGACATCCGACGGAGTTTTGCCAAATGAACGGGGGTCTCTGGGTACAGGCAACCTGGAGGCAACTGAACAGTGTTCATTTGCATGTACGAGCCGCGCTGTGGTGATACCGAAAATCGGCAAAGTTCTCCGTTAAAACAGTCCGATGCACATGTGGGTGCTGATTCTTCTGCTTATATGACGAACGGTCGATGCTGTGCATGCAGCGATTAAACTGTGGCTGAACCACACGCGCGGCCACACGCGTGGCTTGCACACATTTTTTTTTTTGAACGCGCAGCTGCCAACCAATCAGAAAACAGTGTTACCAAGACCGCGCTATAAGGAGCCGTCGTTTACATAAAATGGGGTCAGCATGTGGAGCTGACAGTAGCAGCACTTGACAGAAGTTGGCAGCCTTGTGTCGAGCGCTACTGGCTACTACAACCTGCCGTGCAGTGGGCATGCGCTGGAATTTAGAGGTGCACGACCAAGTTTGTGTCACCGGTGCGATGGCATGATTTTTTGGGGCATGTTTATCTGCATGCAAATCACCCTTCATTAATACAGACATCAATTAAAACCTTTCACCAAAACTGCCATTGTAGTAATGCAAACTATCGTCATTATTTGGTACCCACCTGCAGGTCTTGACCTGAGCAAGGCCGACCGAAGAAAAATCCATCGCATGCTAATATACTATAGAAAATCTATTGACATCTTCCTCCCCTAAAATCTACTGCTCCATAATGAACAGCGCCTCGAGGCAATTCTGTCATTTTGGAGAGCTGACGGCTCGCGTGTTTCCGGCAAAATCTTTGACAAGTTATTAATTTGCGGGGCAAAACAAGTGACAAAAATGAAAAGTTGTAATGAAGAACCCAAGAATCGTATTCGCTAATCGAGGCAGGGGCGGCGGAGTAAATCAAGTGGCGGGCAGCATAAACAGTCACTGACCTTATAAGCCACCTCATTATATGATATTCCCCTTTTGTGATATACAACATTCATAAGCTTCAAAACGCCGATGTACCGACATGTATTTGCCTCCACAAGCTCTAATGAGTTGTTTTGCCCCTCCGTTCCAGAGGCAGTTTATTTATCATTCACCGCAGAAATGCTGTTAATTACGGGTGGTCATTAAGTGCATTTGTTATGTGGCACCCTCATTAATATGTGTGGAGCCGTCTCCGAGCTATCAGACAAGACGACCAACCTTCAAGGAAAGTGGGAGGACAAATTGGCGACGTAATCACACCTCAAGAGCCGCGGAATCTCATGAGCGCGGCGGCGCGATCAGACATTTGTAAATACATCGTAAGAAGAAATACCTGCAGGCACACTGGCACCTACAACCATGCACACAGACACGTTTATATGTGTTTTACACACACACACGCACACACTTGCCCACGAGCATTGGTGAAATAATCGCGTGCCTACCAATCACAGCTGCTCCAGTTGCGTGCTCCCTCAGAACGTGCGGCTGCATCTGTGACACTATGCCGAGATACAATTGCACATTTGTTTTTACATGCTCCATATTGTTACCAGTCCGAGGCACACCTGTGCGGTAATGAGCATCTTGCTGTCTCACACCTGTAAGGTGGATGGATGGTCTCGGAATAAGTGCTTGCTAGTACAGATTTAAGAGAAAAAAGAAAAAAAAAGTGCTCATAATCTGACAGAAATAAATCAGTGTGCTGATCCTTCACCTCAGTCATTGTCATCTTTTTTTTTTTTGTATGCAAGATGATTTACAAGGAGCAAAAAAAAAAAAAAGGAAAGTAATCAACTCTTATAATCACCTTCCATCATCATTTGTTTACTTCCCCTAAATCAGGCCAATAACGATAACAATAATAATTTGACATCATTCAGGAAAATACAGTCTTATGTGTTATGACGCACAATGATATTTTGTTTTTTTTGTGTTTTTTGGGATTAATCTTCATCTTCTTAACTAATCACCTCCAGCTGGTATTTTTCAACATACCGCCCGCGCGTGCTCACACTCGTGCGCGCCGCCGCAGTGTCTTTGTGAGGACCGAGCTGTGTAAGCCGTCACAGTGACGCCTCCTATGTCAGTCCTCACTTTCTGTTTCTGTTTCAGGGTAGTTGAGAGCTAAGACTCAAAAGCAGGGGCCCCCAAACTTTTTCCTGTGAGGGCCACATAACTTTTCCCTTCTCCGATGGGGAGCCGGGGAGTTTGTAACAGAAAAAGTGTGACGATCGCAGGGGTGCCCAGACGTAAAAATGTATGGTTCTCCAGAAAGCCACACGGAACCAAATAACCCTTTCCGGGTTCTTCACAGAACAAAAAAAAAAAATCAGGAAATAATTAATAACACTATTTATTTAAAAAATAATTTGCCCCCTAAGAATGGGCGGTCCTATATTTTTGTCACGCACTGTATATGAAAAAAAAAAAATCAAAATGCGTCTCTGGTATTGTTCAGGGGGCTGGGCCAAATATGGAGGCGGGCTGTATTTGGCCCGCGGGCCGTAGTTTGGGGTCGACCGCTCTAAAGTTTAGAATCACGCATGCGTCATGTCAATGAATTCAATGGGCAGCCGTGGCCTAAAGGTGAGTTTTGGTACCAAAAGGCTGCCAGTTCCATACCCTGTACCAGCAGAAAGCTGAGTGTGGGTGGGGCGAGTGAAGGAGAGCACTTGCTCCTGACTCAGCACGGCTGAAAGGCCCTTGAGCAAGGCAGCAGGCACTGCGCCAACCACAGCCGACTGCTCTGCCGCGCGCCCGTGCTCAAAATGCGTGTGTGCTACGTATGCATGTGGTGTGTGTTGACTATACGGATGGGTCAAATGTAGAGAAGTAATTTCCTGTAGAGAGGCAAATAAGGGATAAAGATTAAATAAAAAATAAAAAAATAAAAATGTATGTGTGTGTTTGTGTGTGATTGCTAGAAATTGAAGCCCAAAAAAAAAAAAAAAATGCAGTTTAGGTGAAGCTTTAATGTTCAAGGAACTTAGTAGTTGAGATTGTTAGGGTCAGGATAAGAGGCAAAGGATTGTGCTGGGTTTTATGTGTGTGCGTGCATGCATGTGTGCGTGCGTGCACGTGCGTGTGTGCGTGTGTGTGTCTGTCTGCACCCTCAGAAGCTGTTGGCTTCCACAGCCGTGGAGCTGAGCCAAGCCTTCAGCTACGTT
>CAAKHG010038200.1:0-10556 GCA_901007715.1 Dactylopterus volitans | reverse complement strand
AAAAACATCTTATCTGGTCTGTAAAAAAAAAAAAAAAAAAAAAACCCTTAAAATAGAAAATATGCACATAATCAGGCCATTTTCTTTATCAAACGCCTTCTCCACGAATCGTCTCTGATGTGAAATACAGTTGAAACTTCTTAAGAGCCAAGTTTTAGATGAACTAATTTGTCTCCCGTCTTATAATTGGCTAGGAGGGGTAGGAAACTTCATAATGATGGCCTTCACCACAAAGGCCTTCCCCCGAGGATGTGGAGAAATCCACATATCAACCAGACATTAACGGGCTGAGAGATTAGACTGAATTAGCCCCTCCACTTCCCCGGTCGCTCCCCGGTGGACCAGTCTACTGCGACAAAAGACCCCAGGAGAAGGAGAGGATGAGCGGAGGAGGGAGTGGAGGAGGGGCGGAGGGCGGGGTGGAGAAAGTGGGGTTGAGGAAGGAGGTGAGAGAGGGTGAGAGAGGGGAGAGTGAGAGACCTGGCCGGGAGTTTGTCTCGCCGTGACCTTGAGCGAGGCCAGGGGGAGCGGAACAGCCCAATTACGACCTCCGCCCCGTTCCCCCGATCCCCTACCGGCCCCCGCCGTCCCTCCACTTCACAGCCCCCCTAATGAAAGAGCTCAGGCCAGCGCCAATAATGAGCACCGAGGAGCGGAAACGACGCACATTCACGGACGGACACAAGAACACACGGACACACACACACACACACACAAACACACGCCGCCTCTGTCTTCAGGAGGCTTTCGGTAATTAGCCCAAAAGGGGCTACGGGGACCGCTCTCAAGGCTCCCAGCGAGTTGGACGACATGTCCCGGTGATGCTGAAGCAGGAAGGAGCAGCAAAGGAATCTCAGAAGAGTCCTCGCCGTTAAGAGCGCGCGAGGGTGAAACACGACGCCCATGGAATTCTGCTTTTTTGATCTCCGGTCAAATAAGTCATGAGAAATGTTTTACTTCCTCCAAACCAAGCGGGCCGCGCTGAGGGCAACTTCAAAACAGGTGTGTGTGTGTCTGTGTGTGTGTGTGAGTGTGTCTGTTGATGATAAGCGAGTCATGTGCCCACAAGCCACCATTACATGCCTCATTTGCACAGATCACAACACAGCTGCGGCGCGGCGTTGGCTTCCGTGCCGCGTCGCCGGCGCTCGCGCGGGCGAGCGGGACGACTCGCCGCCGAAGGGGGTGGGATGGGGGGGGGGGTGAACCGAGCCGGCCCCGTCGCTTGTCGCGGGACTCGAGAGATACAGAACGCGCTCCGGACGTTCCCCCTCGCCAGGCGCGACGGATCGCTGCAGATACGCGAGCGCCGCTGAAGGTCACGCCGCGTTGTGACGTCCCAGATTATTCCGAGATACGGAAATATGAAGCACTGAGACAGAAGATTTCATGACTTCTTTTTTTTCCCTCTCTTTTTCTCCCCCCCCACCCACCCTCATCCCCTCCCTCCACATGCCTGTTTGAGGAGAGCCAGACGCCCTCTCTGGCTGCCATGACACTGATTAACCTTGTCATGCGTTGGCTGCGTCTCCCTGCGCTGAGCCTGGCTAAATGCCTCTGCTTGCCTTGTTTTTCCAATTAACTCAGCGAATAAGAGCAGGGCCAGGGACTACTGGGAGAGGGAGAAGAAAGGGGTGGTCAGAAAGCAAGAAAAAAAATAAAAAATAAAATTATGGAATGAGGGAGTTTTTTTTTTCTTTCCTTTTCCTGCAGGTTGTGAGGTATGAGAGAGGAGAAAAGTTTGTGGGAGGGGGATTGAAGGAGGAACGAGAGCGATAGTCGGGGGTGGGGGTGGGGGGGGCGTCTCAAGGGCCCGTGGAGCCAGGTGTGAGGGTGTTTGGAGAGGAACGGCGAGGAGATGGATGGTTCGGAGAGGAGCGGAGCGTCTCTCCGAGCGTGCCGGAGCGTCCGAGCCGGCCCGCGGCCGTCTTAGCGTCCGCCGGCGCGCGTTAATCAACATGACGAGAGGGAAGCAACCTGACAAACGTGTGGCGTGCGTGCGTGCGTGCCAGAGAGCTGGCGTCTCACTTCCACCTGATTTCCGCTTTACATCAAAGCTTGACCGGCAGTCCTCGCCTTCTTCTCCTCTTTTATTATTTTTTTTTTTTTTATTTTTAAAAGAACTTTTTCCCTCCTCCCCTTTAAAGGTTTATAATTGCTATTAACCTCCAGAGGAGACATCTTGCAAACAGGGCGCAGGGAGAGGGGGTGGGGGGGTTAGAGCGGCCGAACATATGGAAGCCATTTCCCCTCACGTGGCCCCGCTTAAACCAGCCGGTGCCTCTTTAAGACATGGCGTGTTTACACGAGGCGGTCTGTGGATTTTTCGCTGTTGTCTTATTCCACTGGGTGAGCGCACGCTCGCCAAAACGTAAACATGCCCCCAAAAGATTTGGAGGTTTCCCCCGGAGGGGCGTGCGCTCGTGTAAACAGGCCTTGAATCTTTGTTTGGAGCGAGGTTATATCAACACTAATAATTTTTTTTTCTTTTTTTTTCCCCCCCCCCTTTTTGCCGGCGGCTGCTGCAGTGGAGCGACGCGGCGGCTGGAGGAGGCCGACTCCACTGGAGGCACATAAGGTATCATTGTGGCGTGGCAGCTGCGCCCGGCGGTGTTGACACAGCGGCCTGCGAGAACAGGGAACTTTTCAGGAATGCTTAAGAGTTTAAAAAATGAAAAAAAAAGGGGCCGTTCCGTGTGAAATAAAAAAATCTTTTTGATGTGCTTGTCACAGAAACACACCGGAAAGAGGTCAACTCCAGCTAGGTGGGCGATCTCGTGAAGAGCGCGCTTCGGAATAGCTTCTGCGGAAAGTGGTCGGGATGCGCCTCGGAATTCCTTGGCCGAAGCTCCGCCCAATCCCCAAATATTCGTGGAAATTGGCCAGGAGGCCGACCGCGGAGCGCGGATCTCCATCAGCGTTATCGAAAAATTCATATTTAAGTTCAACAAATCTGCTCCAGAGCGTAAAAGGGGGTGGGGGGGGCTCCTCCTTGGCTCATCCGCACAGTTTCTTTTGGAAGTCGCCCCGGCAGTTTTGGCATCCTGAGAGCAGCCGCTGCGATTGGTGCAGGTTTGATGGATATTTACAGCATTTTTGGGTTTTTTTCCCAAGCCGGGCAACAATTTTCACGCGAAGGCTGCCGCCGCCCACCGCGATGGGCCGTCCCAGTCATCACTATTAATCACTCGCAGCCATTATCCCGCTCGTACGTCCGCTTGATCTCGCACCAGCGCTGGAAAATTTAGTCCTGATTTATCAAACTGAGCAGGCGTGCGGAGGGTTTTCCCGCAAGAAGGGCCGCGCAGAGATTCTTCCCTTCCGCGAGAGAGGCGGGGCGAGACGGGGCGCTCACGTCGGCGGCGTTCCCGTCTCTCTCTCTCTCTCTCTCTCTCTCTCTCTCCCCGACACGTCGCACATGTGGCCACAAGGGGCCGACTAGAGGTGGGAACTGGGGTTTTGGGAAGGGAACTGGAATCAGTCAGGTGTCAGGTCCTCTCCCGACCGAGGCTGACAGCGTGACACGCCCACCACCTCCACCTCCACCTCCACCACCACCGAAGCTCAACTCAATTTCACCACCTCACCCGCCCGCAACCCCCCTAAACCCACCCAGCCACAGCCGAAGCCCTGCCACCCCTCTGAAAGCCTAAACCAGAGAGGAGGAAGAGAGGGGCTCCTGACAGCGGAAACAGAAGCACTTTAAAGCTCCAAACCCTTTCACCGAGATCAAAGGGCCACAGGAACAGAGCCAGCTGAGACCCGAAGGAGAGCGAGAGAGAGGGGGGGGCGGTTGGGGAGGGAGGGGGTGGCGGGGCGAGCCGAGACGAGGGGCGAGCGAGGAGACAATCGCGAGGCAGACGCAAAGACAAGGAGGTGGACGGACTCGGCCGGGTTCTCAATGAGCAGCAAAGTCTTCATTAAGCTCTTCCACATGCGCATTCCGATGACTTCATTTTCCACATTAGTAATGACAATTACAGAGCGGCCCGACTTCAACTCAGCCCACCGGTCGCTGGATCTGGCCGGTTCGGCGGGTAATAAATGAACGCGTCTCTCCGCTAAGGCGGTGTGTTTAAAAATACACTCTTTTTTATCACTCTCTGCCAAAAAAAAAGAAGAAAAAAACAAAACTCCAAACTGAGACTGAAACTGAGCTTTTTGAAAACACCAACGCCCCCCCCGGCCCCGCTCCCGACCCGCTCCGCGCTCCCCTTTCCTCCGCCCTTGTAACAGATTTAACGTGGCGGTTTCATGGCATAACGTTGATGTCGGATTAAGATTGCGGAGACGTCGACGCGTGATCGTCGCTCCGTAAAATCTTTTCAGACACATGACTGGCGCACGTCGGCTCGAGGGTGACGACCGGGGTAGGGGGGGGGGGACCCGGCTCGTCCTCGGCGGGTCGTCAAGAGCGGCGGGGGGGGTGTTCCGGGCGTCCGTCCGCCCTCAGCCCCGCACTCTTATGAACGTTAGCTCAAAAGTTTAGCCTCACATCCAGGACCGTGTGGCTGACGTCTCAACCAATCGGGGGGGAGGGGCTAACAGCTCTGAGCTTTCACACTTGAGAGACGGCCGGTTTGTTTGTTATTTTTATGTCTGGCGCATTTTCTTTTTTTTTTTCCCCCCGCCCCGAGAAGCGGCACAAAAAAAAAGCGCGAGCAAACTGCGAACACAAACACCCTCTGTCTTTGGAGTCGGTTCAACACACACTGATGCACACACGACGTGCACAGAGGGGGCCAATAGTGGCGCGACTCTTTTTTTTTTTCAGGTCCAGTTTTCTGGCCACCTGAGGAATGTTCAACGTCTCCTTTCGCCTCTGTTTTTTGGTCTCCACCCTCTCCTCAGGGGAACACCTGGCATCTTGGGCTCCTAAATTCTCCGCTTACGCTCACCAGCTGACCGCCGACCTGCGTGTGGACTCGTTTGCTCCGTTTCCGGGAACACGTACGGACGCATGTTTTTGAGGTGAAAAAGATTAAAGATTTCAAAAACACTTCTAAAAAAATAACCACCCCCATAAGAAAAGTTATTTCACAAACAGCAGTTTTAGCATTTTGCGTTCGGGAGCTTAACGGAATATGGAAGAAAATTTAGAGGTCGCGTGATAAGCTGAATCTGTTGCCTCTACTCTCATTAGGGAGTCGCAGCAGGCAGGCCTGGGCCAATGAGGAGGGGGGGAAAAAATCTTAGTTTTAGTTGATTTTAGATGAAAAACACAATGACAAGCGAGTACTTTGCTTCCGGGTCCCGTCCTCCACTTCCTCCGTTCACCTCAGCCGTCCACCAGCCTCGGATGAACCCGCAATTTTTTCCCCCTCTTGCGCTTTTTCCAAAACTGTCCTGCGTTCGACCTCGCCCGTCGACTGTGTGGAAACGCGGCTCGCGCCCCGGCGCGTTCGTCAGCTCGGTGACTCGTCGCCGTTTTCCACCGCCCGAGCAAAGACCAAGCCGGGGCGGAGCGGCCCGCAGGGTTTCTGCTGGAAAAACAGCCGCCTGCTGCGAGTGAAGCAACGCTGAACGGCGACGTCGTCGATCGTAAAAAAAACCAAACAAACAAAAAAACAAAAAAAAGAAGAAGAAACAAACAAAAAAAAAAAAAAAACTGGAGCTAAAAAGCTCTGGGGAGCTGAGAGGAGCCCGTCCCGCTTTTTTGGCCGTCGTGTAAGAAAGGAACATTTATTTGGAACTCGGCTGGTGAGGTCAGCGATAAACAAACGCCAAGAGAGACGGGACTTTGGCCGCCTCTTCTATGAAACACCAACAGTCATTCAGTCCATGTAATCTGAATTTCCTGCGCGCAGATCGGCGGCGGCCCCCGCTTTATGCTTTTCTTCTGGCGGAGCGGGACAGACGGCGGGCCTGGCAGGGCATGAGGAGGTTGCCAGGCGTTCAGGGTAACTATGCCCCCTCCCTCAACCCCCATCACCACCGCCACCCTCAGCCAACCCCCCCACCCCCCTCCAGCCCCCGCACATCCCCGGAGCTGCGAGGGCTGTGTGTGTGACCCCCTGACATCAAAGGGCCGGGTGGGTTCAGGGGGTGGGGAAGGCTTTCTATTCATGGTCACATCAAGCAGGATTCCCTATCTGTGGGATACCTCTGGAGGCGTGCCAGACATTCCCACACAATGCTCAGTCAGCTCACAAACACACATTCCCACTGTCCAGTCGAACAACCCAGCAGCCTCCTCCTCCTCCTCCTCCTGCCCCCCCCTTCCCCCACCCGCTCCGTGTTTCAGCCACAGCCACATTGGCGCAAACAGGCGCAAGAAAAAAAAAAAACAACATTTGCGGCAACATCCCCGCCGGCACGTATCACTGCGCTCGCCGCTGGGTGTTTGTCAGGCGGAGTCGGCGGGTGTGACAGGCTCAAGTCATAACAAACGGGTCCAGGTGTTGGCAACCGCCACCTGCGTGAACCCCGGCGGAGCCGTGAACCCGCCGCGGCGCGGCGTCAGCGGAGAAAAATGCGGCCTTCGGATCCTCAGATCTCCCGCGCGCTCCCCGCACCCGGGATTTATCGGAAGGCGCCGGATCGCATCTCGCGGGGTCCCAGAGCTCAATCGGCGTTTTTTTTTTGAAAAGTTAATGTTTGGCTTCGCCACGCAGCGGGAGTTTGTTTTTTTTTTTTCCTTTTTTTTCTCTCTGCCGGCTGCTTGTTGGAAAGCCATTTTTCCACACTGCAATTAAATGCAATTCCAGCCATCGAGATAAGAATGTCTACCAAAACAAATCGAGCGGGGTGTATGGCGAGAAAATGAAAACATGAAAGCGAAATTACACAAAATTAGCCTGCCTTTTTTTTTCTTTCTTTCTTTGTTCTCACCCGTATTTTCAAGGGGACTGGAATCAGCGAACACACACACAAAAAAAAAAAATTAGATTTTTTTTGTTGTTGCTTTTTTTTTTTTTTTTTCTTGAGTCAACTCTCTCATGCTTGATTTCCCCTTTTAAAAATAGAGCAATCTGCACGGAACATTCCACCTTCATCTTGGCGCGCTGCAATCTACGTGGATGCTGCTTTTCTTTCCATTTTTTTTTTGGTCCATTTTTTTTGGGGGGGGAATAAAAAGAAAGAGCGTAGCCACAGGTGGAATTAGCGCTGCGCTCGACCGGTGTTTGCAGTTCCTCTAGCACGCCCCGGGCTAGAGAGCAGACAGCGGGGGGACTCCTGGGTGTTGAAGTGTTAAAACTTCTGAAAACAGGAAGGAAGCACGTCCATCTTCCCCTTCTTCAGTCAAGCAGCGTCTCAATGGTGGTGATGCCTTTACACAGAAACTCAGCCGATGCCTGCAGCCAAACAGGGTTCGGGTTCCACACCCCATCGCCCTCGCTACCTGACAAGTGAGGTAATGAGCGTGCGCGCGACTCAGGCGAGTAGTGGGTGGGGGCGTGGAGGGGAGAGGGGCGAGCGCGGGGCCGGGGGCCGCGAGGATCGGCGGGGCGGCTCGCGTGACCCGCCGCCGATTCACCGCGTCACACTGGGCCGCCGAAAATGAGCAGCCGCACGGATGAGCCCGGGCGAATCAGAAACAATACGCGGCGCTACGAGACGGCGGAGGCACACCGCTGGAGACGGTTAATCCTTCAGACGGAGATCCGAGCTAGAACAACAGAGGAAGAAGAAGGGAAAAAAATATGGGGGGTGTGGGGGGGGGGGAGGGGGAACCAGGGGAAACCAGGGGGAGGAGAGAGGGAGGAGGGGCAGGAGCATCAGGTACAAGACACAAAAATATGTGTTTCCATCTCTGCGTTGAAGAAAAAAAAATCTCCTTTTCGGAGCGAAATCCATCACGTTTTCCTAATACATACTACTCTTAGATGAGGGGAAGGAAAGGAAAGCTGGACAGGAGAAAGGCGAGCGAGCTGGTGGGAAAGTGAACAGACACAGCCTACTTTATTCTGGCCATTTCATCCATCTTGTTGGACTAATAAAATGTCAAGTGGAGTTCCTTGATATTTAATCATGAAGGGGCTGAGTGCGTGGTGGTGCCAAGCTCCGGCTTGATGAAGCTTTGGGAGGCTTAACGACAGACCTGTGGAAAGTTTGGATTTGCCCGGAGAGAGAGGATGTTCCACAAAGGCCGAGCTCGGAGTGAAACGGCACCGATATGACGAAAAAGAGAAGGTGGGGGTAGGGTGGGGACAAAACAAAAACGAAGCCTTTCTCGCTTCCATTCACAAGAAAGCGAGTGGAACGTTAAAAAAAGTAAAGTGAGCTAAAGGCAAGAACGATGGACATTCGAAAAAAAGCCAAAAAAAAGAAGAGAGAGAGACAAAAGCTGTAAAAAAGGGCGACTTCCCAAACAGTTAAAACCCCAAAACGACATTATTAGATGAAACCGCGCTATCAGATGCGATGGACGCCACATCTGATAAAAAAAAGATAACAAACGGCTGAGAGAATAGAATCGCTTTATGTGATATGAATTAATTTTCACTGGTGTGGAGGGTGTAAAAAAGGAGTGAAATCCGCCGCGATTTAGATGATAAACCAAAACAAGAGGGGGGGAGGGGCAAGAAGGGAGGGGGTGGCGTGTCTGCACGTGTGTGTGTGTGTGTGCGTGTGTGTGACATCAAATGATTTTGAGGTGAACTTTCAACTGTTGCATTTACGTTTTTTTTTTCCGCCAAAAGTCACCTACTAAGTGTTTGACGGCAGGGATGGAGACGAACGAGGAAGAGGAGGAAGAGGAGGAGGGTGGGGTGGGGTGGGTGAAGGGAGGAGGGAGGGGGGCGCACGGTGAGGACGGAAAATGAGGAGAGCCGGAGAGGATTTATGATCCTGTTCCTCCGCTCTCGTTACTTTCTGTAACTGGCCCCCAGAGTGGGAGCGGAGGGTCCGGAGCCCGCGGATCGCAGTAATGGAAATTCCACATTTCCACACATCCCCGGCGCCGGCGTCCGTGGGGCACCGGCTTGCTCGCCGCGGCGAGAGAGTTGACGCTTGACTCCCGTCTGTTTCGGCACCGTGCAGGAGGGGAGGTGCGAAAAAAGTACTCAAAAAATAAAAGAAAGAAATGGAGGGATATGATCCACGCTGCCGCCGGCGAGCGAGGGGGAGGCGGCTGCCTGAGGTCGTGGAGGCGCCGCCACGCGCCCTGATAGACGCCGCCGCCGCCGCTCTGTAACAGCCGACCCGCCGACGAGAGGAGGATCCTTTACAAAGCCAATTAAGAAAAGGCACGGCGCATAAAAGTGTCAATTAGCCACATCCATCACGTACGTTAGCATCAAAGCCACTAAAATCCTGACTGATGTGCCCCTTATTAATGCAGGGTGTCATTTTTTATGTTTTTTTTTTTTTTTGGTCTCGGGTTGAAGTTGATTGGTTGATTGCCGGAAAAATGAATTGATTATTTAAACTATGAATTCAAAAAAAAAAATAAAATTACCTGACAGGCTTTGGGTTTCTTGACTGGAGGTTGGCTTTCAAAAGAAAAAGAAATAAAATAAAAATAAAAAAAATACCACAGGTTGGGGTTTTTCCGCATTACCGACATTTCGCAGATGATGATTTATCTTCAAACGCAACCCCCGCATGTTAACCTCTTTCGGTACGTGCGTTTTTAACAAAAAGCCTCGTTGCGCAACAGCAAATCATCAAGTGTGTCCGTAAGAAACGGCAAACAAGAGGGGGAAGCAAAAAAAAAAAGAAAAAGAAAAAAAAAAGAATCTAAAATATGTAAAGATCGCACACAAGCACAAACAGGAAAATATTGAAAGCGTTACACACACACGCGAGCGCGCGCGCGCACACACACACACACACACACACACGCGAGCGCAGAGCTGTTGGCACCTGCCTGTTATCTCTTCCCCTCAGACCTGCTCCTCCATTGTGCTCCATGGGAGAGCTACAAATTGAGATCTCAAACATGAAGAGGGGGCAAATGACTTGTGTATGGAAAATCCAATCCGCTAATGTGTTACATGTGCAAATTCGCCGGCGCCCGTATTAGGGATTAATGTATTCCTCTTTTGTCGAAATGTTCCCCCCTTTCAAAGACGGTCTCCCAACAAATATTAAATTCCGCCCATTACAACCGCAGTAGCGGCACGAGAATGGACGGCGTTCTATAAGTGAATAATCAGACGGGATTTGCATTAAGTGCGATGCGAAGGGCCCATTTGTGGATTAGAAATACAGTGTCTGATGTTACAGTTTACCTTGAAGATAAACCAAATCACTTATGGGCCATTTAGCGCAAAGCAAAGTGTGTGATATTTAATAACTCGGGAGAAATACGGTCACGGAGGCAGGGGGGGGGGGCTGCCTCGGTGTGGGTAATCCTACCCTGGTAAGTGGAGTTTTGGAGCGTGTCTTTACAGATCTCCACGGTTAATGACTCAACACTAAAACCTTTACAGGCCTTGTCAAACATCTGCGGTGCCAAACTCATTTCATTTTTTTTTTTTTCTTTTTCTTTTTTCTTCTCCTTCTTCTTCCACCCCGGCGCTGCTAGATCCATCATTCTCAAAATACACAGGTGCCCTCAAAAGAAAAAAAAAAAAAAAAAAAAAAAAAGAAAAACACCAACCCCTCCCCCC
>CAAKHG010038198.1:9055-23450 GCA_901007715.1 Dactylopterus volitans | reverse complement strand
GTGGGGGGCGTGGGGGGGGGGGGGGGGGGGGGGGCTCGTGCAGGTCTTTAGGGGGTTTGATTCCTTAATTTATCGCAGCAGCTGCTTCGATAATCGTGTGTTTACCGTGAATTCACTACATTCCCAGATCAAGTGTTTCGGTATCAACCCGAGATGCTAACAAAGTGTCATAAAATAACACAAATATGACATTTGTGTGGACTACACTGAATGGTTAGTTTATTTTTTTCCAAGTAAGAGCAGGCGTTAAAATGTTTGTGCATCCTAACACGTCAAATAACACTTTCATCTTCGCGTTGACGAGCTTGCAGGATGTCCACAAGTTTCCGAGATGTGCAAGTTAATGAGCTGATATATTTCATGTGTTAGCCGCTGTAAATAGATGAAATACCGATTTCCTCACGCTAACACAATTTGTCGGTGAGTAAACCGGCCAAGATGGAACATTTCTCACAAAATCCACCGTCAGCTGGGGTATTTATTAAGCGTGTGTGTGTGTGCGTTGAGCAACGCCTCGCCTTCTTCCCACCTCCGACAGCGCAGCGAGGCCGAGAGCACGCCGCCGCTGATTCGCCGAACCTTACAGGCTCAACAAGGAGGAAGTGGAGCAGAAAGAGAGGAAGGGCAAAGTCGGGGAAGGAAGTGTGTGTGTGTGTGTGTGTGTGTGTGTGTGTGTGTGCTGCTCGCCCCTCCCTCTCTCCTGTAATGAGTCTGCCTTTAAAGCTGGGCTGAACTCTGGTTGCCTCTCCTTCCCCCCTCGCTGCACAAACGTCATCCTGTTCTTGTTAAACCGCATCACAACATAACGGCACGACCGTGACTCCCACTCTGCGCGTGCACGTGTGTGTGCGTGCGTGTGTGTGTGTGCGCGCGCGCTGCCATGCATTCATTAAAGACGATGCCGGGCTCCGTCATTTCAGCACAGGACGCAGCAGGAATGTCAGTAGGAACAGGTTTAATTTTTCACATGACAGGATGTCCAGTTGCAACGTCTATAAACAGGGAAAACTGTAATCACGATTATCACAGTTCACAAAACAAACCCCGTCTGTGTGTGTGTGTGTGTGTGTGTGTCCTGTATGTTAATGCATTGATCTCTCCAGTAAACCCGCGTTTGTGCATTGATTGTGATGCATCTGTACATCCTCTCTGATTGGCTCAGTGACTTCAGAGCCACGAGGCTCTTCAGGTGCAGTGACGTTCCTGACGTTCCTGTAACGTAAACGGTTCTCCATCACGCTCAGAGCAGAATACACACTTATTGTTATTATTTTAAATTCTGGGCCAGTCACTTGCCACTGTGTTTCAGAGGCCAATTTGTTTATTGATCCTTTGGAGGGAGAACAAAAGAAATATTTCAGGTTGGTGTTTGTCGGCGCCAACTTGGAGGATTCTTCAGTTCTCCAATGTTCCTCCCGGAGAACGTTTGAGAAATCATGCTTCTGAGTTATTGGAGGAATGTTTGTTTGACATTAGTTTAAAGAAGAAGAAGGAAAAAAAGACCTGAAATAGACAGTTACATTTCCATAATGTAGTTCAGCACCAAAAATTATGTACAACGTGGCGTCGGGGCAGCACGGCGTTCAATTCAGAACACCTGGTAGGGAAAAGAAATAAATTAAAAAATAAAGAAAACTTTCATTGGTGTAAAACAGACATTTCAGTAACCACAAAAACATTATTTGAAAAAAAAAACCTAATAAAGTACAGGTAAAACTGCAGGTGAGCGTGTGCAGTAAACTGCCTTGTAACGGTCGTATCTTCCTGAATAATGAAAAGTGAAAAAGATGCTTCGCCGCCTGTCCCGACTTCTCGACGTCTGCGGTTGAAGTGAGGAACAACAAGTTGCATAAATAGAAAGGTGCTTGACTCGAGGGGCCGCGATAGCCAGCCCGCTAACTAAGTGAGGGGCAGTCGCAAGTACGAGGTGAGCATGAGCTCGTCCGGCCGCGTCAAAGCCGCGGCGGTTTTGCGACCTGGATGCCGATTGGCTCAATAATCAACAGATGGCAACATGAGAAGGTCCCAACATTCGCGCTCTGAGGTCGACTTCAGCATGAGTCGCGCTGCGTGCTTCTCTAATGAGCGCTGTGAATGGCTGAAGCTCCTCCAAGTCCAAGGTCAGGAGAAGTTCTGCCTGACATCCACAGTCAAGGGAAAGTGAGGTCACAGCGGATGTCAGGCCTTTGCGAGTGCTGACCCCTGACCTCTGACCCCATGAGGGGAAATTAGCTCTTAATGTGGAGGACTTAAATCTGCAGCACCTGGTTAAAAGACCCAGAGGTGATGTGGCAGCATGGAACATAAAGTGATCAATAAGTTTAAAAAAATGTGGGTGCATCTAATTTCAGCTCCTCCCCTAAAAACAAAAACAAAAACTAGAAGTGAAAAATGTGATAGACGAGGAAAAAAGCGCCAGGGGCCCCTAATGACACCACTCTATTGGCTGCTTTCCACTACATGGTGACAGCTCTACTCTATTACTTTATTACACTACTCTCTTCTTCTCACATTTGGTATCAGGTACTTTTCTCTGGGTCATTAGAAGAAAGCAGCGCCTCAGTGTAACTGGTCGTCATAGCGATGCCACGATCTTCACCGTCAACACAAATGCACAGAGAGAAACGATGGATGATATCGAGGGAACGGTGTTCTGGACTCTAACAGAATTAAATCGTCTGGTTGTCTACAAACGGCCTCACGGGTTGGCGCTGCTCCGGGCGCTGATGATGCGATGACGCTGTGATGAGTCTGTCCGACCAATCACTGGCCTGTTGTCACCTGTTAGTGCCTCATAGTACCCGCTTGGCCTTTTTTTGGAACCCCAGGAGAGCAGCTACTAAAAAAGTGGTACCTGGTACTTTTTAACTAATGGAAAATCAAAAAAAGGCGAGTAGATTAGAGGGAGGGTCGGGTAGAGCAGAGAAGGGTTGAGTAGAGTAGGGTAGAGAAGGGTTGAGTAGAGAAGAGGGCAGGGTAGAGAAGAGGGTAGCGTATGGTAAGGTAGAGTGGAGTACAGTAGGGTACAGTAGATTCCGGTAGAGTATACTAGAGTACAGTAAAGTACAGTAGAGTATGTAGGGTATGGTAGAGTGCAGTAGAGTATAGCCGGTTCCACACGGTGGAACAGCGCCACCTGCCTCAGCCTCACTACAGCACGGCTCGGATCCCCCTGATGAGTCGCTGCTCGGTCGCCGGCCGCCGCCGCCTCTTGCGCCGCCTGCTGGCGGCGGCGGCGAAGCTGGTGACCATCATGACGTTGGCCTTGCAGAGGCTGACCCTGCTCTCCAGCCGGGACGTCACCACCTCAAGGGCCTCCAGGTGCTCCAGGGAGTCCACCTCGAAAGTCTGCCACAGGTCGACTGCAGGACGGGGAACGGCACGCTGAGTCTTCGCAGCTTTTACACCACTCGACTTGCCAATGTCGCAATATGAGCTTGTCGCCATGGTAACCTCTCAAACGATTATTAAGATCAGTGCATTGAAAGCAGAAAAAGCAATTATGCTGCTGAAGGAAATTACAAACCCCCCCCCCCCATGACGCCCATTTTGGAACCCATACGTCTCCAAGAATGAGTCATGCCACTCACACTCTTGGTTCCATGTGGCGGGCTCCAGCATGAGGTTCTGCTTGGCCTGCTCCAGCTCCCTCCTCAGGTGGTTGTACTTGGCCCGGACCTCGGAGATCCTCTGCTGCCGGTGCTCCAAAAACTTCAGCCTGGCGCTGAAACATGCCGGCCCCTGCACACACACACACACACACACATACACACACATACTGCTTTCATTCACGTTCTTGCAGCAGTTGTCAGCTTCAGAGATCCTTCAAATATCTGAATGTTTAGCTTTTTAAGGACTTTTTTTGGGGGACTTTTAAACACATATTAAGCTTTTTTCAAGTTATTGTGGTATATTTGACATTTTCAGACTTTTTTAAGGACACTTGAACAATATACAATTTCCAACATGATGATAAAGTGTACATATATTATTTTTCACTATATATGTGTGTGTATATATGTATATATACACACAAGAATTGTCAGCATTAATGCTTCAGCGGTTCCACTCAGTCATGCATTTTCTCTGCAACAGTCACTCCAGTCTTATTGTTCCCTTCAAAAACAGCCACATCTGGTGTATTGACTCACACACACACACACACACTCTCTCTCTCTCTCTCTCCAATACACACACACACATAGTTTTTGAGCTCTGGTAAACAACAGCACCCCCCTCGTTACTCATGAACACTGTCAGGACTGGGACCGCACCTCCGGGGAGCCAAACGAGACGCGACTGCTACTTACTCTGATTATAATGACCTGATAACGCAGGAGAGAGCGAGTCTAAGGTCAAAAGGCGCACGTTATTTAGGGAGAAGCACAGGAGCTCCTGTAAATAGAGAGGCTGAAGTGTTGTGGTATTACGTGCATCGTGTTATCTTTTATGTATGATGAGATCTTGGTCTCTTACTTTACAGGGTTTGTCTTTGTTCTGAGCAGCAGCGCTGACCCAGTTCCCCCCATGTGGTCATTAAAATTGTATCAAAGATGCCGAGGCTGAGTCTGGTGGGGGCGGGGTGAGGTGGGGGTGGGGGCGTCTCTTGAGACCGGACCTCCCATCATGGGTACATAACGTCACCACATGAAGCAAATTTTGTTTTCCAGGCGCATCTCGAGTGCAAGATGGAGCCTTTTATTTAACCTTTATTTCTCCGGGGTCACTTCACTCGGCTTATTTTTATCCCAGAACCTAAAAGCTGCTGGTTTTACTGTCGGTTCTGTGTTTTAGGAGGATGCACGTGTTGGTTTTTTCAGTGGGGGGAAATAAAATCAAGGTAACTACATACTACACAGGCTGTAAGTGCAACAGAACTTGCAATATTGTTGGATTCAAATAGGTGTGTACAGCGAGGGATGGTGCTGTGTAAACGCTGGAATCAGCCAGTGAGTGAACGCAAATCCGGCGTGAAATATTTGATCTGAACCATTCGGCATGACATAAATCACTGTTATAGATATTACAGATGTAAATGTAAAAATCTAAAACTAAAAGATTCAGTTTTCATAACACACAGGAGATACGACTATAGAAATCTTTTTTCTGTGTAATTGTTATATATTATAAGTGCTATTTATTGTGTATTTTTTTGTATTTTTAACAGCATGAAGCATAAGAGTAATTATAAAACATGAAAAAAAAGCATCATACATTTGAATTATGCAATAGATAATGCATAATTGATATAAATAATACATGACTGATAACTAAGTGCACCGGTGAAACGGTGAAAAACACTCGCGTTCCATTATGGTCACTAATCTGATATAATCTGTCGGCCATGAGATTTCATACGTTGATCTTTGCTAGTAACGGAGAGCAAAACCTGAGCTGAAAGTCCAGTCAGGCGTTTGTGGATGAAGCTTTTTTTGCTGATATCGGACCACAGATGATCTTTTATGGCAAAACTGTGTGCTTCTCTCAACGCTGAGATGAGGAAATGTGCCTTACAGACCCGGGGAGAGGTCGGGCGGCGCTGTGCTCTACGGCCGCCCCCGCCGCTTTGCCGCCGGCGGCTGATGAAAGGTCAGGTGTTACACAACAACCTTTAACCTCTTGAAAAGATCCAGGATGAATCCAGCACCTGTTTGCCAGCACCTGCTCTTTTCTGCATCCTCTGCACGTTGTCGATCTCGTAGACCTTGATCTCGTAGGCCTCGGGGATGCCGCGGTCCGCCCAGCGGGAGCGCGCGCCGCTGGCCGAGCGCCTCATGGAGAGGGGTGCATCATGGGAGAGACGGCGCTGCTGGGTACCTGCGGCGAGGACGAGCAGGAGGAGCGGTGAAAGGGAAGGTGCGGCTCTCTTCCACCGCTCGTGAATCCCCGTGAATTTTGGTGTACCAAATTCAAAAAATGTAGATGTTTTTCCTAAACATAAGCTCGCATACATGTGCTGATTAATCCGGCTAATGTTGGCCTATGGCGTCACGCTAGCGTTGGTGTGAACACATGAACTGCCAACTGTTAAACTATGCACCCACCCGCATCCATAATTTAGCAAGCAAACAGAACCAAATTTCTGCATTTCTGCCTCCATTAGTAAGTGCCATCACTGGCTTCATATATTAATGATACAGCCTCCTGCACAATAAGGCTTTTAATGCCCGTAAGGAAACTAGGTCTGGCTGCATCCTACAGATGGGTGTCATCTCCAATTAACGTCACATTAAAAAGTTATGTGGTCAGATTACAAACCAACCCCCTACATCCCCCCAAAAAATGAGAATGGGACCACAATTCCAAACTGATTTTTTTTTTTTTTGTAGCTTATAGATTCATTTCTGAAAGATATACACTATAAATTTAGCAGAAATCAGTCATATCTTTAACAGTCTAAGAGCTTTATGTTTAAACGGAGAAAATTATACAGTTTTGTTACTGTTGCTGTTTGATTCTTTAGCAAAGTACAATAGTAACTCCTGTATTCCCAAAAAATATGAATGCTTTCCCCTGGGAGCCTAAATATCAGCTCTATAAACTGCTCTCAAAAAAAAATGAACACTGAAAAAAGTACAAGAGCACATGCCGTTTTGCTGAGATGACATTCGTAGCGTGCTGCCTTGTATGCGGCTTTACCTGCGTTGCCTCTCCGGCGGGACGATCTGCTGCTGCGAGCCAGACTCAGCAGGGATCCGCTGCGCTCGCTTACCGAGTCCCTGTTTGAGGTGCTGCTGACTGTGGCCTCGCTGTCCCTCACCATGCTGTCGTAGCCGCTGCTCATCATGCTGTTCCTGTTGGAGAAGTGCAGGGACGTCTTCCCCATGGCCGGCGGCAAGTCGCCGCTCAGCACGCTGGTGGTGTCGCTGGCGTGGCCGCTCAGGTGACTGGGCGTGCGGGGAGAGGTGACCTGGCTGTACGGCGAGAGGAGCGCGGCCATTTGGTCCTGGACTCCTGAAGTGGGGCTGCCGGCTCTTTCCTTGAGAAGGTCCGAGATCCGGCCGTTGGCGAAACCCTGGATGGCAGATTTCGTGGATGAGCTCGTGGAGCTCTGGCTCGGAGTCCGGCTGATGGAGTGGAAGGAGCGTGGAGGGGAGGACGAGAGAAAGGAGTATGTCCGCTCAGAGCTGACGGATTTACCGTCTGGAGAAAGACTGGCACTCCGGTTGATGGACTGTTGCAGGCCCTTGTGGGGGAGACTGAGGTTCTTGATGCTGGGAGCAGATAGCCGGCGGACTTTGGGGCCAGCCAATTTAAGTTTCCCCACCGCCGAGAGCTTAGAATGGGTGGGTTTAGCAAATTGAGCTGCGTTTTCAGAATGGAAGAAATGGCTACTATCGGTCTGGCGATTCTTCCTGGGACTCCTGCTCACCCGTGGTACCGTACGATCTCCCTCACTTCTTCCTTTATGACCTCCCTTGCAAGCCCCCTCAAAACTTCCCCTGGAGCTCCCCTTAGAGCTCATAGAGGTGTTGCTACTGCCTCTATCCAAAGATGGAAAGTCCCTTGGGGACCTCCCAAGGGAATTAGTCCTGCTGACCAGCTGCTCCAGTTTAGCATTGAAAAGCCTGCTACTGTCCTCGGTTGGTGACTTCGGCCTACCGGGCATGTTATCATGTTTCATGCTCACGTTTGAGGTCTCAAACACCGATCCAGCACCCTTTCTGAAATAGCTACTAGCTTCCTGTCTGCATTCTGCTCCATATTTCAGAGATGAGGATAGATGGAGGCTGTGGTTTGCCGGGGAGCTCTGTCTGCCCTGCCTCCTCTCCAGAGTTACCCCGGGGCTACACGGGGTGGATGATGTCACCCCCCTTGGGTCTCTGTGGTCGGCTGCCATGTGGCCACCATGGTAGCTTTCCTGGGGTTTGGCATTTTGCCAGCCTCTTGGCAAACTACCAGTTTTAAAGGAAGCAGAGGCAGTTTCTTGGTAACCTGGCGAAACACCAATTATCCTGTTATTCCCAATGCGTTGGCAAGCAGCTTCTCCCCCCAGTAAACCCCTTGGAGTGTTGGTGGAGTAAACATGCTCCCTGTCTCGAGAGGGGCTCTTATCTTTATTTCTTGGCCTCTTTCCACACATTTTGTTTTCTGCTGTTTGGTCGCAGAAAGTGGAACCCTCCAAGCCCATTGTGTCGCAGGGAATTTGGCCGAAAGGTGGTTTACAAATCTTATCAGGTTTTCTGACCTTTGACAATGTCTCAGAGGCAAAAGTGTCACTCTTCTTCTCAAGAGTTTCTGCATCTTCTGCATATTTGACGTTATTCCCTTTGAGCGCGCACTGTGCCCCGGGTCCTGCAACGGTGTCGTGAGGACGTTCTTGTTCTTTCACGGCATCCGAAACGCAATGCATATCTGTATTCATAAGCATGGGATTTATAAATGAAGGTAGGAACCTCTTCTGCCTTCTTTGTTGGCACTGGGGTTTCTCTGGGCCAGTCTCAGTGGCTCCAGGCTGAACAACAGAGCTTGTGGTTGTGTTATACGAGCCAGCGACGGAAGATTCTTCACTGATGTTACTGATAATCCTGATTGGTTGTAAACTGGCAGAGCCTTGAACATGTGCCGGCGACTGGGCAGGGTCTCTGATACAAATAATGTTTCCTCCTGCCCTCCCACTGCTTAAAGCTCCACTGATGGTCACCTCCTCCACCATAGAGAAGACAAGTTCATCTTGACCTTTCAGATCTAGTGGCTGCTGAACAGTTACAGTGATGGTGGCTTTCATTTCCTTGACATCCTCTGTGGGGGGGTTGGGTAAGACGTCCCCAAGTATAACACTGGTGGCCAAGGAGTGTGAAGAGGAGCAGGAAGAAGAAGTAGAGATAGGTGAACTCTTTCCAACTGGAGAGGTCCTTTTGTCTGGTTTGAACCAGTCAGCTGCTTCATGACTCTCCTTTTTCCCGGTAGACTGAAGTGCAAACGCAGGAGATCTGTTAGCAGCTGTTCCGTCAAAGTCCTGAGTAGATGGTTTATCACTGGACTTAGTAGCTACAGTTTTGGGAAGCTCATTGCCACAGGACATGTTAAGGCTGAGCGTCTGATTAAGCAGTTCCTCGCTGGAACTGGTTGCACTGCACTCCTCGCAGTCATAAAGACCCGAATCCTCTCTCTGAAAACTGTCCCCAGGGAGGGTACCATCTGTTGGGTTTTCTCTGGCAGAGGTCTGATTGCTGCCTAACTCCTGATTCGGCAACATCTGCGGTGCAGCATCTGTTGATTCAGGATCTGTATGTTTCCCCGTTTCTTTCTGGGTTTGTGATTTCGTTGTGGCATTGTTAACAGACGGGCCTTTTGAGGAGGACTTCAGCATATCCATTGTCATCTCACTACCGTCAATGCAACCCAAGCGCTCTTGAAGCTCCGCAAACGTGTCGCATTTAAGACAGTCCCTCTCCGGCTGCTTCATATCTGCTTTCAGCACCTCAACATGCCCCTGGACACTCTCTTCCTTCTTCTCTGGCTGCAGCTGAGGAATTTGCAGAAGCTCTTGGAGCAGCGCGGTAAACTCCGGGTCGTCCATGTCAGCCTTGTTGGGATGCAAAGAGGGTATGATGGGCACAAATTCGGGTTGTGCCAGTCTTGGGGCAGCTTTAGACTGGACCAAGCCCTCTGAGTCTATCTGGATCACTGTGTCGCAGGACTGGTCGCTACTGGAGCGCTCATCTAGCTCGCCACGCAGACGGAAATGACTGACGTCCACGTCTACCTCGTCCGTGGAGTGGAACGCTCGTAGAGACAAAGACTGGGGTCCACTCTTGTCTTTGGTCAAACTCCGACCGCAAGGGGAACACGAGGTGGACTGCTGTGGGGGGAAAAAGAAAAATGGTGGTGTTACTATTATGCCTGGACTATATTTTAGCTCAAAAATGCCAGCTGGGTTCCAAAATAACATCAGGGCACAACAGGGACGAAGTAAAACAAAATGCAAGCCTTTATGTTCACAAGATAGGTCCTTTTCCTCGATAATTAGCTGCAAAGGCCCGAGATTAAAACTTTTGGGACCGTGTGATCAGTTGCGAGATTAAATGTAACCTGTAGGAGGTGTGTGGTACCTTTGTCCTCCTCTGTGTCCTGTGGATGCGAGATGCCAGCTGGATGGTGGAGAAGGTGTCCTGTAGGTGGGCCAGTGAGTTAGCTACCTGAGCCATCACGGTGGTGTGGCAGTTCACCTGACCCAGGGACTCTCGCAGAAGCATAGTTAATTTACTCGCCCTGTGCAGAGACAGCACAAATGACCGGGTATTAATTCAAAGGGTCAGTCATCGTTATCTCCCGGAATCCCGACAATCATTTTCAAATTTATTATAGCTGGATGATGTGAAATGAAACCCAATTTACAGGGTATTAGTCATTTTGGAAACACAGTCTTAATCAACCTCAGCGCACGGGCCAGAGATTAATGGGGTACTTCAGCAAATTAGTATTGCACATTCAGAAAATTGGGGAACCATAGAAAAAAAAAAAGATTTAAAACATCGGTCATAATCAAGTCTTTCAGTCTTCTGTATGCATCCAAATCCAAAAATACAGAATCTTCCCACAAAGTAATAATAGCATCTTTTAATTCAACATTAATCTCTACTTTATGGCTTCAGTATATAGAACATAGGTTTTTTTTGTGTTACAAATTGCCCAATTAAAAGTAGAATCTCTTTGGTCAAACCATAATAATCCTGCTACCATCACCCGGGTTATTTGTTCAGTGAAGATAATTATCGCATCTATCAATGTATGCAGGAGTGTTTACACCAATATCACGTTTAAAAAATATTAACAACGTCTTACTTTTTGGGGACGGTCTTATGTCCACTGAGTAGAGACAAGACAACAGGGCCGAGCTCAGAATGGGGGGGTTTGTTTTTCCGATATCCGGTCCCGCCCCTCATACCGCTGCAAACGTCGATCATGGTCAGTTTAGTGGGACCGCGAGAACCTGCCGGAAATCAAAGAATCAAATATGCAAAGAGAAGGCGTTATCCGTTTGCTCCAGACTGCAGGCCTAAACACACACACACACACACACACGTACACCTGAATCAAATAAGCAATGCAGTTACCCTCAGATGCATAAGTGGGTCAAAAATGGCCCGGTGAAGATGTTCTCCTGCAATATCTTCGTGCTCTCAAAAACATGTTTTTGAGATGATGCCATTTAAAATTTCAATTTACCTTGTTTACATTTTAAGAAATTCTAGTCTTTGTATTACTACCACGAGCTCTCATAGGTGGGTCAAAAAATGCCTGTATTAGAATGAATGTGGTTTTTTTTAAATCATCATTTATGTTATTTTTTTATGAACATTTTTTTTCTATTTGCTGGGTTCTGAGCAATCAGTTTCCTTTTGTTTTCAATTAATATTGCTCAAAATGTTTGAACGCCTTCCATATGTTATAAATTTGAAACATAAAAATAAGCCAGGCGTGAAATCATACTTGTGTGCACTATGCAAAACATAAAACAATTGATTATGCTTCAGAAAAATGACAAACAAAATGGCACAAAAATGCACCGACTCCAATACAGCTCATTTTGGACCCACGTATGGAAGCCTGTAGGGTCCGATCACTCGGCCGTCTAAGGGGCTGATGAGTATGTCACTCCAACCTTTTCCGATGGTGCTGCTCTCCGTGCGAGGAGGCTGCACATGGAGCGTGAAGAACATGACGGAGGTGTGGGACAAGAACGTGGTGAAGTCATTGTGCCGGCGCGCCGCGATGGCTGCGTCCAGGAGGGAGGCGGCTCGCTCGGCAGTGGGGGCCTTCACCCGGTTGTGGTTGCGCAGCTGGAAGGAAAAAGGCCAGAGGCCGTCAGGAGGCGGCGCCGGACTCTTTGGGCTTGTTCTGCTCAAATCTTAGATGCTCGATTGCCCCGGCGTGCATGTCATCATCATGTCATCGTTAAAAATTAAACTGCATTTGCACGCGGATCGTACAACCGTATATCCGTCTGCTCCCGCTGCCGAACGGGCGATCGAGGAACTTCCGGCTTAAATCATGCTTCACGTTCTCTGCAAAGAAAAAATCCTTGTGGAAGCCACTTTTCGATCAGCGATTGATTATGGTGACATGGTGATGTGCTGCATGCGCATGCAGCCGCCTCCACCTTAACCTCGCTAAGCATTGGTGGACGACAACATTGGTACGTGTTCATCTGTAAAAACTCCCAGAACACCTCAGCAACCTCCCCTCCGTCACCTCTGGTCGTTTCCATCTGCGAGCGGTTGCTTTTGAACGTGCCCCGGTTTTGGGCGGAGCTGGGCGGAGCGGCCTTCTCCTATCATGCACCGTGGTCATGGAATTATCTCCAACAAAGTCTTGTTTCCCTTGAGAGGCCGCCGTCTTTGGATAGCCGTTTTATTGTTTTAATGTTTTACTGTTTTATTGTTCATTCATGTTGCATGTGCCCGTTTTATATGGCTTTCGACTTTGTATGGCTGCGACCTCGGCCAGGTCTCTCTTGTAAAAGAGATTTTCTAATCTCAGTGGGACTTCCCGGTTCAGTAAAGGTTACATGAAAAATGAAATGTCAAGTTTTCCAACCAATCCCCCCTCTTACTCGTCTCACTGTGTTCCGCCCCTCGTCTACTGTATCTGCTTTCTCGTAAATGCACCTAGTTCCTGGACTCCCCTGTGGCTTCTTTTTGATCCCCGCCCATGAGTCACTGCCACGTTTCCTTGTCATCAGTCCGCCCAAAATGAATGACTCAGGATTTATTTGTGCTTTTTCTCAGGGTGACCTGGCCACAGTGGGTCCAGACAGCTCTGCACCACTCTGGGAGGAGCTGGATGAGCGAGGTTGCAGATGGACATTCTGCCTTCTGGCAAGATACCTCAAGCTCACGAGACACAGCAGCAGTGGAGGTCTTATGGACAGTTAAATGGAAGCCCTGGATTGAGCGATTGTTTTTTCAGCCGGTCAGAGACTTTGTCCGAGACCAAGACCTGCAACTGTCTCTCAAAGGGATAGCCTGCTAGCATCCAGCCCGCTAGCCAAGAACACGCCTGCACCACCAGTCTGCAAACCACCAGTCCAAAGCATCAGGACCTGCCTCCCAGGAACCAGCCCGAGTCTACGTTCCGAATGTGCCCGACCTGAGCAGGCTAGGCCGCAAAAAACACCCAGCTAGCTTTGTCTGCATTCGTCCTCGTATTGAATCATGTCAACCGGACTTGGTTATGTGTCACAGGTGACACATAACCAAGTCCATTCAATTCCATGGAACCTACTTCCGCTGAACCTGGTCCAACTCTGTTGGGGTTTTTTACATCAGGGGGAGGAGCTGTAGAAATGCGGGCAACACTTTCTTGATTAAAAGCTGTTAACGTTTGTAAAAACGCCGCTCGGCTTTGTGTGCGAGCTCACTTTGAGTCTCTGAAGCGTCGCCAGTGAAGCGGAGCCGAGACACCGCCAATCATCGGCAGCACACACAGTATCGCCCTGGCTTCCTGGCGCCCGGACACGTGGCGGCACTGTTTATGTTCGCAAACGGTGATCTGACTGTACATAATAATCCTTGTGGTATCTGTAAATCTCTTTTCTTTCTTTTCGAAATTAGATTTAGTTTTCTGCAGGTGTCATCGGAAGGAGGCTGACACAAACGGGAGGCCTGATCGAACCTGTATCCCATAGACGGGGTCCTCTTGGAGTCTAACATGAGCTGCCGGGCTGTCCTGGATGCCGCCTGACGGAGGCACCACCTCCCCCAGCAGGTCCCTCAGCGTGTCCTCCTCCCCGCAGCAGAGCTCTATCGCGGACACCGATACGGTCAGATCCGTCCAGGTCTTCTCCCGCCGCCGCTCGATGGTGCTGTACAGCCAGGAGATGGCACATGGGATCAGCCCGAGCTTCTGGACGCTCTCATCGCCCCCAACCATGCTGGACCAGGAGCCTGAGGCACACAGCAGATGACACGGATGTATGGATGCTGCATCCGGCACATGCACACCGGTAACTAATAGACACACACCTTGAGAGCCACATTTGTCATATGTTTTGCAGTGTTATGTGTTTGCTATCCAAATATGTTGGTCTATGGTACACTATGCATGTAAATTAACATCTTGAGTCATTAGAGGAAAAAAACATCCACTTCCAAAAAATGTAAAAAAAAAACCCCATCACAGATTAATATTTTTTTTAATAACAATAATTTTTTTTTTTTGGCTTTTTCCTGCATAAATCAAAAAAAACAAAAACAAACATGTGCCTTGCTCAAAACCACCAAACATTCAATCACTTTGAGAATTTTAAGCCCTTAAATGCCAGTGTGATTACTTGATGCCGCTGTTGTTATTTATGAACACACACACACACACACATACACACGGATTAAGTACCAGACATATTAAATACACATTCCTTTGCGTGTGTGCGTGTGTGTGTGTGTGTGTG